>JBBPOJ010000001.1:0-93848 GCA_038091395.1 Leccinum rimulosum
ATTCCATACCATAATATGTACAAATAGACACACTTGTATATAAGGCTTTAAGCCTCACACTGAAATATCAGTTCGCTTTACACTCAACAAGTATAGTGAATTCTTCTTAGTCTCGATATCTTGATCTTGAATACCTAGTAAGTTTTCTACTAGAGAATTCCCTTTCATATTAGATTCCTATCTGCTATACTGTGCTATAAGAATATCCATAAAGGATTTCTATAGGTTATTCGCCCCGTCCTGACTAAACGTCGAGAACCGTTGTTTGCGCATACCACACTCATGTTCAAGTTGACACTTGTGTTGATGTCTCGACAAGTCATGCGCTCAGAGATACAAGATGTCGAGCGTCGTCTTAACCTTTTGGAACTGTCTCATTCCCGTCGTGCTCGCAGCAGTACTGATGAGTCTGTTCCCTCTAGGGCTTCTGCTACTTGTAGACCCTCAAGAGAGTTATACGTTCCACCTGGTACTAGGCGCCAATCTAGTTTTAATCATTGCCCTGTTATTCCTCGCTTCATCGACACTCCTGCTTGCCCTTTCGATCGAGGCTCCTCCTTCATCATCTCACTTCCTGAGACCATCCCTCCATTACTCTCAAGAATGAATTCCTCAGAGACCATCAAACGTCCCACCAGTTGTCCTCTGGTCTTCTCGTCTACTTGTTCGACCTAGTATTTCTATCTCAGGAGTTCTAGAAGACAACCTCTTCCTTCACTGTCCTTGTTGCCGTACTCCTGGTCGTTCACACCAGAAGTGTTGAGTTTGTAAATTCATCTTCCCGACCTTCATTTATACCGACCAAGCTTTTGCTTCAGAAGCTCGTCATATTTGGAGATCCTCCAACAGGACAAGGTCCTACAAATCTTCCACCAGAACTTCAGAAATCACCTCCATACTTAGGTTCTTTCCAGCGATTCCCAATCACCAAGTCCACTTCTTCCAGCTCCCTGCTTTTGTCCCACTGGCAGCCTCCTCAAACGGAAGCTGAGTTACAGGTAGCTGAGCATTTATTATTAGACGAAGCTCTCGGAGGACTCTTTAATGCCTTCAAGGACATCCCTAAGTCTACAGTCCCGCCTCCTTGTTCACACTTTTCAGCTGCCACTTCAGGCTCCTGCTCCTCATCCCATGCACCATCTCCAACAATTCCTCTCCCTGTTCCACCTCCACCGTCTCCATCCCGTAATCCATTCTCTCCTCGACCTAGCTCATCCTCCCATGCCTCGTCTCACAATGCAAGTCAACCTCGAGGAGATACCTCCTCATCCGTACTTCCACGTGGAGTACCTGAAGACTTCGGAGGATTTTCTGTGGTTCGAAGGTCCCACCATTGAGTTAGAAGACCCAAACAATATGGAAATGACAAGCACTGAGGTCAGTAGACCTCACAATCTCAACGATCCCTCTATCTGGCCTACGGACACCATTTCGGTTGCCTGGTGCAGCCAGATTCCTCCTTTGAACCCCAACATTCGTAGTGTCCAAGAATCTGATCGTCTTGCTTTCCCGGTTAAGTTTGTACAACTGGAGCTCCCTTATCTCTTCTGGGATCCTTCCCATAGGCGCAACATCCAATATACCTTGTCTTTCCACGACGAATCTCTTTTCTCGATGTATACCTCTCCAGGCTGGGCCTTTCAAACTCAAAGCTATGACGACAAACATGTAGAGAACTGTCCAATCCACTGGGCAGGTTATGAAGTTTTACACAGAAATCATTTCCCTCTCGCTCCCTATGAGTGTCAGGAGTTCCACTACTAATCAGCAAACCAGCCTTTTGGACCTTCGCACCGCACAGACGTGACAACTCGTGACAGCTCTTGACATAATCCTCCAGCTACTCCAGGACTCCCAGGACTCCCCAGCTCCCCCAGAGACACAGCCACATGATGACACAACCACTTCCCAGAGTGCCCCAGCTCTCCCCAGCTACTCCTGACCAGGCACACTAACCAGAACTAACAAAGTAGAATCCTAACCTGGACTAATACATGTCTTTGCCAATATTCCTAACCCCCCTAACATTGTGTTGCCTCCTAACCCCCCCTATCATTCTATTGCCTCCTAACCAGATCTTAGCTTTGCCAATATTCCTAACCAAGACTAGCATTGTTGAACCTCCTAATCCCAAATAACAAATATCTTGCGCTTACCCCAGACTAGGAAATGGTTCCCATGATTGGATTCCATTATCCCTGATTTTGTCCGATTTTTCCCACCGCTGTTTGGCTTCACAAAATATAATCTATGTTTTATCAGCAAAAATCTCGAAAATGGCTATATCTCAGCGGCGTGATGTCCGATCCGGGCGATCTAATGCTTGAATGTGGGCTATACATCCCCTCCACATATCGCCCAGTGGCGTCGAACCATGGATCGGACGTGGTCGGATGCGATAAGCACAAATGTTTAATCACAATTTCTTCGAAAATGTTATCTGACACTAAAATGGTTATATCTCGGTCGCGTCTGCGCCGAATCACATGATCCGTGATTAATATGAAAGGTATTCATCCACACTACCTCCGATACAGCCAACACTAAGCGCATAATTCCTGCAGTACAAATTTGCGAACTACATTCTGGTTAATCACTAGTTAGTCTGGGTTAGGAGGCAAAACAATGTTAGGAGGGGTTAGGAATATTGGAAAAGCACTGGTTAGACTTGGTTAGGAGGCAACACCCATCCTTCACCAGAACTTTAGGATGGAAAGTGCTATGGAGTGGAGGGGATATGAAATCCCCACTATACAGGACTGGAACCATGCATTCGATGCAAAACAGCAGGAAAAATATAAGCGAGAGAACCCTATCATGATGTTTGCCCTTCGTTCTTTTCTTCTCTTACATCCTTTCACTTGTGATTGGATGAACGATTACTTACAACACGAAGACATAGAACTTTCCGCTTCTACTTTTGAAGACAATGTCTTCTTTTATGAATGAACAGGTCTTGCTTCCAGGATTGGATGATCTGATGCTGACCCAAAGGCAGTGGCTAAACGCCTACAGGACAGATGTCGAGAACACCACACTCTCACCAATGTGGCCTCTACCTCTGGCTCTCGGACTTTATGTCCGAGACAAAAGAGAAACACTTAATAATCAATACTAGAGAAGACCTTGATTCATTTCTTCAATTGTATATTTCCTTTTATATTCCTTCGTAAATGTCTTGTTCCATATGGTACTACCCTGCACCTAGATTTGCAGATGGTACTCGAGATGACTCATTTCCTCGTATAAAAAATTACCACTTCTTTCCTACCTTAGATTACGATGGATTCCTGGCTACATACATACCAGAACCCAATACTTCAACAGTACGTTGTACTTCCTACAATCTCATTTGGGATAATATAGAGATTTGGAAAGAAGACGTCGAGACGAATGGGACGAAAAAGGACAATACCCTGGACAACGAGCTTATTGTCGTCAACGATGGGTAATAGAACACTGGAGACGAGCAAGGATCTGTACAGAAGAATATTTATCTGCCATTGCAGAAGCAGAGGACGCTGTATGACACGATAGAGAAGAAGAAACCCCTCTTCCTTGGGACCCTGATCGTCCTTGGATTCATCTTCCTGGAGGATGACAACCGGGACCAATTCGTCATACAGGATCTTATGTATCCTTCAAGTTGGATGATGTACCAGAGGAACACTCCGAGAGTGTTAACAACACTTCTGATGATGAAACACAATCTGAAGGAGAAATCGACTAGAATAACAATGCAGCAGTTGCTCATGAACACCTTGTTTCCTATTTTATCTTCAGTTATTATCCAAGTACTGATCCTTTCGAACTGATCCTATTCGCTTAACTTTCTCACTATGGCAAATACTACTCCTGCCGATTTCCAAGTCTCCAAAGATACTGTCGGTTGAGTTCCTGTCCTCATTGGTGCCTCAAACTATACCAAGTGGGCCCTTGCCCTGCGAGGACCTCTCTCCATGCTTGGAGGATGGTGCTTCGTCAATGGATCACATCTCCACGATCCCCTTGCCAATAATGCCGACAAAGAGAAATGGATAGCCATGGATAAAAAGATTCATGGATTCATAGCTACCACTCTTTCCATTGAGTTACAGCAACAAGTAGTCTGGGACTACGCTCCTATCACTGGCAACACTCATCCTTCCCTCACTCATGTCTTATGGACTAAAATGGAGAACCTGTTCAGAAAGAAAGGAATACCTGGACAATTTCTCATCTTTTCAGATCTTTTATGCACCCGTGTTGATACAAACAAAGTCTCTGAGGGCTTGTCGACCATCACTTCCTTATTTACACAACTAGAATCAGCTGGTCTGACTATACACCCTCATCTCAAAGCCATGATCCTTCTATCTCGTCTTCCTTCCTCCTTCGACCAGATGATTTCCCACATAATCTAAACTGTGGAGCAAGCCGACTTCACTGTTGACGCCATGCTTCCTCATATCTTGAAGGAAGTTAATACTCTTTGCTCTGATCTCACTTCTTGTTCTCTCGCTCATCGACTCTCTTCTTCCGGGTCTAACAACCCGAGATCCAATAGTTCTATCAACAGAACTTCTACTCTTCGCTGTGGACCTGGTCCACAATGCCCTTGGAATAACAATCAATCTGGTAATGGTAACCAAAATGGTAACCATTTTCCGAATCATTCTAATGGTTCGAGCTATAACCAGAACCAAGGTCATGGTTGAGGATCTTTCAGAGGTCGAGGTAGTGCTTCTGCTCATCGTGGTAAACACCAAGCAGATAATTACCAGAAATGACAAGAACGAAAGAAAGGAAAAGGACGTGCTAATGTTACCGATGGCATTTTTGCCAATATGGCTACTATCACCAAAGAATCAATGGTATTTGAACTTTCTGACTCTACCAATGCGACAGATATCTTACCGGAACAAGTTTCCGAGGATGTTTCCGTCATTTATGATGAGTGTTACACAGGAGGATGAAGAAGACCATGAATCCACTGTTGCACATTCCGGCTGGGTTTCTCCCTCCAAGTCTTTACAAGTGGCTCAATCTTCTCTCATCAATATGACTATCGCTAACCTGAACAATCAGGACAATGGCATGAACAATGCCGGACCCAGTCTGTCCCTTCCTATTCCTCTACCTCGAAGATTCAACTCTTACGAGAGACAGCAGGTGGATATTAGAACTGGTTCATACCAGATCCTTGCTCGAAGAAAGGAAAAGGAACATACCCGAGATATAGAAAGTTACTATGGTGATACTTGGAGATATCGTAATGGTACCTGGAAACATGGATTAGCCTCCAGAGATAGAGCTTCACTCAATTACGATGACTTAGATGACTGGGGAGATCATGATTGTAGCAGTTACAATAATGACGATTACTGCCATGAAGCTTATGCTGTAGGATCTTCGATCCATAAGTTTACCTGATCTACGGAGTTTCTTAAAGACTACTGGATGATCGACTCAGGTTGTTCTGACCATATTACACCTTTTGAATCAGACTTTACCATACTTGGTTCAGATACCAAATATGCTCGTATTGCTGATGGTAACTCAATTAAAATGGTTGGACCTGGTGTTGTTTTACTGAAAGCTATCGGACGAAACTTTGACACCACTCACTCTCAAAGGTGTTTGGTTGTCTCCTGATGCTTCATGTCGACTATTGTCGACAAATCAATTAGCTTTACAGGGCTATAAGACAATGATTGGCAAGACAACTGAAATTTTTGACAAGCAAGGTCACCTAGTGATCCAGGCTACTGCCTCATCACCTGGTGATATTCTCCACTGGTTTAAGTCGGAAACGATCACTTCTACTGGCGATGTTCATACCTTGCAGGATATTTCTTCTTTTGAACTTTGACATCATCATTTCGGACATAGTTCCGACAATGCTCTTTGACATGCTTCGACTTCAACTAAAGGCGTTCTGAAATTACTCCCACCTTCGACCTCTACCCCCCCCCCCCTTGTCATGGCTGCCAACTTGGTAAATCCCATGAGCGTCCTCTTGGTCCTTCTGAGAAGCCCTCTTCCCGGATTCTTGGTTTAATACATACTGATCTCATTGAGCTTCCTACTGAATCCCGTTCTCGTAACAAGTGGATTTTGACCTTTATTGATGATTATAGTGCTTTTGCTTTCCTTGCTTTCATTCGTCGCAAGAGTGACACTGCTTCACGTTTTCGTGACTTGGTTCTCCATGCTGAGACCTTGACTGGTCTTTCGGTTACCTCCGTCCGTTCAGACCAAGGTGGGGAATATCTTGGACAAGAACTTTTATCGTTCTTCACATCCAAAGGTATCTCACGACAATACTCAGTCCCTCATCTACCACAACAAAATGGTAGAGCAGAGAGATTCAATTGAACCATCATGGAGAAAGCACAAGCAATACGTCTTAATGCATGTCTTCCGAATTCATTCTGGAAAGATGCAGCAGAGACAGCATTACACATCTACAATAGACAACCAATGAGACGACACAAATGGAAAACACCTTCTGAAATATTCATAGGTGATAAACCAGATGTATCTTACTACTTCCGAGTATTCGGTTGTAAAGCATATGTATTCATACCGAAAGACTTGAGACAAAATACACTTGCACCAAAGGTAGAGGAAATGATATTCCTAGGCTATGAACAAGGATCTAAAGCTTATCGCTTTTGGTGTCCTACTCATCGACGAGTATTCATATCATCTACTGCCACTTTCGATGAAGTAACATTTCCTTATTGTTCAAAGAAACTAAGACCAATAGACAAACTTTCCGCTATTCCAAACTCATTTGAATCACTTGTTCCAGATGAAGAAGCCGCTCTACCTGATCAACCTGGAAATGGACCAGATAAGATATATCCCGATCAGATCAGTACTTATCCTTCCATAGTATTTCCACCACAAATTCCACCTAATGATTTATTACCAAATCCAAATATTCCATCACCAAATCAATCACCTACGAATCCATCACCATGAAATCTTCAATCTGGTGGTTTTGATTTCTCTCAATTTCCAGATGACTCACCTGTTCCTCCCCCTGTTAATATCAATAAGGACAAACCATTTGAGAGATTACCATCATACAGTCCTCTTCACAAAGGACAAACACGTACCGATCAAGAAGCACACTTCAATACTTCTCCAGATCGAGTTCATCAAAACAAGCGACAACTTCTTGATCAATATACTGAAAGTGGTACTGAATTACCAGATATTCCTTGAGATCTACAAGATAATATACTCAAAGATCCGAATCAAAAAGCATGGGATCTATATGATCTATATCATAAAAATGTCATAAATTGTCCTTGGTTAGCTCCGAAAAGAGCTTATGATGAAACTATTCCTGAATTCCGACAACAACCTCATAGACATCATCCTACCCAAGTAGTTAATGAGGAACCTAGATCTCGAACTAGAGTTTCATCTTGTGTTCCTATAAGACGTATCCAACCAGATAACACTTATGGAGATAAAACACCACTCAAGATTGAACAAGAGCAATTAGGTAAAACAGTATCTATGGATACAAGTCAGGAAAAGTTATCTCCATTATCTCCCATTACTCCGAGTATGATTCTAACACCAATACTGGAAGTACCAAATCCTAGTAACTTACAGGATATGAATATGGAAGATCTATATGTTGATCTATATGTTGATCCACCTAAAGAACCATTTAGTTCTAAATGGGTTCGACACTATCTATTCACAGCTGCCACTGGCATTGCTATACATGAAACACCAGTTCATTACTGAGATGTAAAGAAATTACCACTCAGTGAACAAAAAGAATGGCAAGCATTGATGGAAGAAGAAATGAAATCTCTTCACGACCGAAATGTTTGAGAACTTGTGGATCCACCTCTAGGTAGAAAACCCATCACAGGGAGATGGATTTATGCTACAAAGAGAGATGGTCATAAAAAAGCTCAATTTGTTTCAAAAGGATTTACTCAAATTTACGGAATAGATTTTGAAGAAACCTTTTCCCCCATTGCTCACTTCAAGACAGTCCGACTTCTATTAGCTCTAGCAGCATTAGAGGATTGGGACATTAAAGCTCTCGACGTAAAGACAGCTTTTCTCTTTGGAGAATTAGACGACGATGAGGAGCTTTACATGGTACAACCAGAAGGTTTTATCAAGAAAGGAAAAGAAAACAAGTTTGTCGAAAGGCCACTTTACACAAATCCCTAGTTACCATGGGATTTAAACATACTGTCTCTGATCCAGGTGTTTATATTAAATACATTGGAAAGGACAAGATAGTTTTCATTGTCTATGTAGACGATGCATAGCTATTCATGGGAAGTAACACTAAACTCCTCCTTGAGCACATTAAAGTGTTCACCAAATAATGGGAATCTCGTGTATTAGGAGATGCTAAAGAATATCTTGGCATGACTATTACTAGAGATCGTTCTAAACGAACTGTAAGACTAGATCAAATTGCTTATGCAGATAAGGTAGTCAAAAGGTTTCAGCTCGAAAATAAAACTGCTAGAACACCACTTCCTTCCGGTTATATACCGATTCCTAATGATGACAAGGAAGACTCCAAACAAAGGTCCCAATACCAATCCATAATAGGATCATTATTATACATTATGCTTGGCACTAGACCAGATCTTGCTTATTCCGTAATCAAGATGTCACAATTCTCAGCTAATCCATCCGAAGATCATATTAACCGAGCACTATATATAGTCTGGTACCTTTCATATACCAAAAATGTATCTATTACATTTAATGGTTTAGCTAAGAACAGTGATTTCTCAGCTTATTGTGACACCAACTGGGCTGGTGATACAGAGACCAGACGATCTACCTCTGGTTACTGTATATTCCTTGCAGATGCTATCGTCTCCTGGTCTTCATGTAGACAAAAGGTAGTTGCTCTGTCCTCTACAGAAGCAGAATACATTGCCATGACAGACACAGCTAAGCAACTTGCTTGGATACAACATCTCTTCACCGAGATAGGTCATGAAATCAAAGGACCATTACCACTTAATTGTGATAATCAAGGAGCTATGTTCCTAGCATCAAATCCTGCTCAAGAAGGAAGGTCAAAGCATATTGCTATTTGATATCATTACATTCGAGATGCAGTACAAGAGTTAAACGAACTTGAATTGTACTATGTTCTCACTAACGATCAAAAGGCTGACATCTTTACGAAGAATGTAACCTTTGATAAGTTCCAAATTGGATGTATTCGACTTGGTCTCACTAATTACCCTAATAAGGCATGATATTACCTAATGGTTTCCCATTAGAGACATTGCTTACGAAAGAATTTTGTTGTGTGACCTTTTATACATCCCATATGTATTCTTTTGTTTGGTCAGCTTTACCCCTGGCCGCAAGAGGCGTGAGTTTAGGTGTCCACTAAATCACATTTTGCATTAATTCAGACTTAGTCAAATTTCTGCACATCAGCTTAATGAGGAAAAGTGTTAAAATGATCATTATTTACTCAATTCTTGTAGGATAAAGATTGTTCAGTATAGAACTTGTCTAGACCTTTCATCTACACTTATGTAATGTACATTAGATGTAGATAAGAGCTTTATATGCTATTGGCTACATCTTTGCTTACTGATAATGATGAGTTTCTTATGCTATTGGCTAGAACTTATCACATGATCTTCTGGAATGATCTTTGAACATTCCATACCATAATATGTACAAATAGACACACTTGTATATAAGGCTTTAAGCCTCACACTGAAATATCAGTTCGCTTTACACTCAACAAGTATAGTGAATTCTTCTTAGTCTCGATATCTTGATCTCGAATACCTAGTAAGTTTTCTACTAGAGAATTCCCTTTCATATTAGATTCCTATCTACTATACTGTGCTATAAGAATATCCATAAAGGATTTCTATAGGTTATTCGCCCCGTCCTGACCATCGTTTGCGCATACCACACTTGTGTCGATGTCTCGACAAGTCACGCGCTCAGAGATACAAGATGTCAAGCGGCATCTAAACCTTTTGGAACTGTCTCATTCCCGTTGTGCTCGCAGCAGTACTGATAAGTCTATTCCCTCTAGGGCTTCTGCTACTCGTAGACCCTCAAGAGAGTTATACGTTCCACCTGGTAGGCGCCAATCTAGTTTTAATCGTTACCCTGTTATTCCTTGCTTCATCGACACTCCTGCTCGCCCCTTCGATCCTCCTCCTTCATCATCTCGCTTTCCGAGACCATCCCTCCGTTACTCTCGAGAACGGATCCCTTGGAGACCCTCAAACGTCCCACCAGTTGTCATCTGGTCTTCTCGTCTACTTGGACGACCTAGTATTTCTATCTCAGGAGTTCTAGAAGACGACCTCTTCCTTCACTGTCCTCATTGCCATACTCCTGGTTGTTCACACAAGAAGTGTCGAGTTTGTAAATTCATCTTCCCAACCTTCATTTATACCGACCAAGCTTTCGCTACAGAAGCTCGTCATATTTGGAGATCTTCCAACAGGACACCTACCAATCTTCCACCAGAACTTCGGAGATCACCTCCATACTTAGGTTCTTTCCAGCGATTCCCAATCGCCGAGTCCACTTCTTCCAGCTCCCTGCTTTTGTCCCAGCCTCCTCAAACGGAAGCTGAGTTACAGGTAGCTGAGCATTCTTTATTAGATGAAGCTTTAGGAGGACTAATTAATGCCTTCAAGGACATCCCTAGATCTACAGTCCTGCCTCCTTGTTCACATTCTTCAGCCGCCACTTCCGGCTCCTGCTCCTCGTCCCATGCACAATCTCCAACAATTTCTCTCCTTGTTCCACCTCCACCGTCTCCATCCTGTAATCCATTCTCTCCTCAACCTAGCTCATCTTCCAATCCCTCGTCTCAACATGCAAGTCAACCTCGAGGAGATGCCTTCTCATCCGTACTTCCACGTGGAGTACCTGAAGACTTCAGAGGATTTTCTGTGGTTTGAAGGTCCCACCATCGAGTCAGAGGATCCAAACAACGTGGAAATGACAAGCGCCGAGGTCAGTAGACCTCACAATCTCGACGATCCCTCTATCTGGCCTACGGATTACATTTCGGTTGCCTGGTGCAGCCAGATTCTTCCTTTGAACCCCAACATTTGTAGTGTCCAAGAATCCGATCGTCTTGCTTTCCCGGTCAAGTTCGTACAACCGGAGCTCCCTTATCTCTTCTGGGATCCTTCCCACAGGTGCAACATTCAATAAACTTTGTCTTTCCACAACAAATCTCTCTTCTTGATGTATACCTCTTTAGGCTGGGCCTTTCTGACTCAACGCTATGACGATGAACGTGTAGAGAACTGTCCAATCCACTGGGCAGGTTACGAAGTTTTACACAGAGATCATTTCCCTCTCGCTCCCTACGAGTGTCAGAAGTTCCGCTACTCCATCCTTCACCAAAACTTAGGATGGAAAGTGCTCAGGAGTGGAGGGAATACAAAATCCCCACTATACAGGACTGGAACCATGCATTTGATGCATACCAGCAGGAAAAGTATAAGCGAGAGATTCCTATGTTTGCTCTTCGTTCTTTCCTTCTCTTACATCCTTTCACTTGCAATTGGATGAACGATTACTTACGACACGAAGACATAGAACTTTCCGCTTCTACTTTTGAAGACAATGTCTTCTTTTACGAACGAACAGGTCTTGCTTCCAGAATTGGACGATCTGACGCCGACCCAAAGGCAGTGGCTAAACGCCTACGGGACAGACGTTGAGAACACCACACTCTCACCAATGTGGCCTCTACCTTCGGCTCTCGGACTTTACGTCCGAGACAAAAGAGAAACACTTGATAATATATACAAGCGATATTGTCCTACTAGAACAGACTTTGTTTCATTTCTTCAATTGTATATTTCCCCTTGTATTCCTTCTTGTATGTCTTGTTCCATTTGGTACTATCCTGCACCTAGATTTGCAGATGGTACTCGAGATGACTCATTTCCTCGTATAAAAAATTACCACTTCTTTCCTACCTTAGACTACGACGGATTCCTGGCTACATATGTACCAGAACCCAATACTTCAACAGTACGTCGTACTTCCTACAATCCCGTTTGGGATAATGTAGAGATTTGGAAAGATAGACGTCGAGACGAATGGGACGAAAAAGGACAATACCCCGGACAACAAGCTTATCGTCGTCAACAATGGGTAATAGCACGCTGGAGACGAGCAAGGATCTGTACAGAAGAATATTTATCTGCTTATGCAGAAGCAGAAGACACTGTACGACACGATAGAGAAGAAGAAACTCCTCTTCCTTGGGACCCTGATCGTCCTTGGGTTCATCTTCCTGCAGGACGACAACCAGGACCTATTCGTCAACCAGGACCTTATGTATCCTTCAAGTTGGACGATTTACCGGAGGAAAACGCCGAGAGTGTCAACGACACTTCTGATGATGAAACACAAACTGAAGAGGAAATTGACTGGGATCATGATGCAGCAGTTGCTCATGAACACCTTGTTTCCTATTTTATCTTCAGTTATTATCCAAGTACTGATCCTTTCGAGCAAATCCTATTCGCTTAACTTTCTCACTATGGCAAATACTACTCCTACCGATTTCCAAGTCTCCAAAGATACTGTTGGTCGCGTTCCTGTCCTCATTGGTGCCTCAAACTATACCGCATGGGCTCTTGCCCTGCGAGGACCCCTCTCCATGCTTGGAGGATGGTGTTTCGTCAATGGATTACATCTCCACGATACCATTGGCACTAATGCCGACCAAGAGAAATGGGTTGCTATTGATCAAAAGATTCATGGATTCATAGCTACCACTCTTTCCATCGAGTTGCAACAACAAGTAGTCTGGGACTACGTTGATATAACTGGCAACACTCATCCTTCCCTCGCACATGTCCTATGGACTAAAATGGAGAATCTGTTTGGAAAAAAAAGGAATACCTGGACAGTTCCTTATCTTTTCAGATCTCTTACACACCTGTGTCGACACGAACAAAGTCTCTGAGGGCTTGTCGACCATCACTTCCTTATTTACACAACTAGAATCAGCTGGTCTGACTATACCCCCTTATCTCAAAGCCATGATCCTTCTATCTCGCCTTCCTTCCTCCTTTGACCAGATGATTTCCCACATAATCCAAACTGTGGAGCAAGCCGACTTCACTGTTGACGCCATGCTTCCTCGCATCTCGAAGGAAGTTAATACTCTTCGCTCTGGTCTCACTTCTTGTTCTCTCGCCTATCGACTCTCTTCTTCCGGATCTAACAACCCGAGATCCAATAGTTCTGTCAACAGAACTTCTACTCTTTGCCGTGGACCTGGTCCACAACGCCCTTGGAATAACAACCAATCTGGTAATTTCCGAATCATTCTAATGGTTCGAGCTACAACCAGAACCAAGGTCGTGGTCGAGGTTCTTTCAGAGGTTGAGGTAGTGCTTCTGCTTGTCATGGTAAACACCAAGCAGATAATTACCAAAAACGACAAGAACGAAAGAAAGGAAAAGGACGTGCTAATGTAACCGATGGTGTTTTTGCCAACATGGCCACCATCACCGAAGAATCAATGGTACTTGAGATTTCTGACGCTACCGATGACACAGATATCTTACCGGAACAGGTTTCCGAGGATGTTTCCGTCATTTATGACGAGTATCAAGACGACTACATGGTTACACAGGAGGATGAAGAAGATCATAGATCCACTGTTGCACATTCCGGTTGGGCTTTTCCCTCCGAGACTTTACAAGTGGCTCAATCTTCTCTCATCAATGTGACTATCACTAACCTGAACAATCAGGATAATGGCATGAATAATGCCGGACCCAGTCTGTCCCTTCCTACTCCTCGACCTCGAAGGTTCAACTCTTACGAGAGACAGCAGGTGGATATTAGATCTGGTTCATACCAGATCCCTGCTCGGAGAAAGGAAAAGGAGAATACCCGAGTTATAGAAAGTTACTTTGGTGATACTCGGAGGAATCGTAATGGTACCTGGAAACATGGCTTAGACTCCACAGATAGAGCTTCACTCAATTACGATGACTTAGATGACTGGGGAGATCATGATTGTAGCAGTTATGATAATGACGATTACTGCCGTGAAACTTATGCTGTAGGATCTTCGACTAATAAGTTTACCCGATCAACGGAGTTTCTGAAGGATTACTGAATGATCGACTCAGATTGTTCTGACCATATTACACCTTTCGAATCAGACTTTACCGTACTTGGTTCAGATACCAAATATGCTCATATTGCTGATGGTAACTCAATAAAAATGGTTGGACCTGGTGTCGTTTTACTGAAAGCTATCGGACAAAAGACACCACTCACCCTTAAGGGTGTTTGGTTCTCTCCTGATGCTTCCTGTCGATTGCTGTCGACGAATCAATTAGCTTTACAGGGTTATAAAACACTAATTGGCAAGATGACTGAAATCTTTGACAAGCAAGGTCACCTTGTGATCCGGGCTACTGCCTCATTGCCTGGTGATATTCTCCACTGGTTTAAGTCGGAAACGATTACTCCTACTGGAGATGTTCATACCTTGCAGGATATTTCTTCTTTCGAACTTTGGCATCATCATTTCGGACATAGTTCCGACAATGCTCTCCAACATGCTTTGACATCCACTAAGGGAGTTCCAAAATTACTCCCACCTTCGACCTCTACAATCCCATGAGTGTCCTCTTGGTCCCTCTAAGAAACTCTCTTCCCGAGTTCTTGGTTTGGTTCATACTGATCTCATTGAGCTTCCTACTGAATCCCATTCTTGTAACAAGTGGATTTTGACCTTTATTGATGATTGTAGTGCTTTTGCTTTCCTTGCTTTCATTCATCGCAAGAGTGATGTTGCTTCACGTTTTCGTGACTTGGTTCTCCATACTGAGACCTTAACTGGTCTTTCGGTTACCTCCATCCGTTCAGATCGCGGTGGAGAATACTATACTAACATCAATGAAGGCGACCGTTCGCTAGTAGGCCTCAACTTGATCACATACGCTTGTTCACCATTACATACTCGAAAAAAGGCAGATACCGATGGTGTTACCAGACCTAGGGAGAACGAGCGACATGGTGACACCTCCCGTGATCACATGCACATAGTTCTCGTCATGTGTGTTCAGACTGTCAAGAGACCGCAGCCACGGCAGGCGGGAACTTTGGCGGAGTTGGCGTTATTTGCACACCAACAACAACATGTATACCTCCCGGCAGCCCAACTGTGTTCATGGTCAGCTCAGATACAAGGCGACAACCCATTATCTGCCATGTGGATAATGTACAGGGAGGTTGGCAGCGGCTTCGAGAAGGGGCGGCACAACAGCGTGTGCAAGAAAATACTTCCAAGAATAGCTCAAAAAACAAACACGGCAAAACATTTCCTAATGGAGCGAAAAATTGCAGACAAAAATTGTGCCCTCCATAAACCTGGAACCCTAAAGGGTCAAGGAATATAGATAGTTGAGGCAGAAGCCCCTGTCAAGAAAGGGGCAGAATCCAAAGCTGCGAAAATTTGTTCCCAAAAAGGAAACTCATTATTCCCTTTTGGTTTCACCAGAAAAGTTGTAGCCCCTGTTTTTCTGATTCCAATGGTGTGACAACCTAATCACTCAGATGAGATCTGGATGAGATATGATCAAAATGGTCGCAGAACACCGGCAATATGAGCATTCTGATTGGTCAATATGGGCCAATGGCAATGTACTGCCATTTGACAAAAAAGTGGCTATGCAGACATTTGTAATTTTTAATTGTAATCCAAAAGCAGTCTGGTCACATTCAGATGTATATTTGTCATCAGCGATGCCCCTATGATTTCAAAGTCAGCCAGGCTGCTCTTTGGCTAGTGGCCACTGGTAAAAGGGTACTAGCCATTGCCATAACATCTGTCAGCCCCTTGACTGGGCATTGCCATGAAATTATGGCCGAAACTTACAACATGGGCTGTCATGGACTCATGGTGCCATCGTTTGTTGTTGTTGTGTGTGTTGTGAAGTCATTGTTGTGTCGTTGTCAAGCTGACGCTAAGTGGAGGGTGAGGACAGTGAGGATGGCAAGGATGAGGTGTACTTACCGCGTGACTCATCATCATTGTGCTGCGTCGTTGACGGCGTCATAGTGCCATTGCTTGTTGTTGTTGCATGTGTTGTGAAGTCGTTATTGTGTTGCCAGTCGTCGTTGTGTCGTTGTCGAGCCGATGCTAAGTGGAGGGTGAGAACAGTGAGAACGAGGATGAGGCGTACTTACAGCGACTCGTCATCATCATGCTGCATCATTGTCAGCATCATGGTGCCATTGTTTGCCATTGTTGTGTGTGTTTTGTCATTGTTGTTGTCTTCGTGTTGTGAAGACGTTATTGCGTCGCCAGTTGGAGTCGTGTCGTCGTCGAGCCAACACTACTTACTGCCTCGAGGGATGGGTACGATCAGTGCAAATGCTACCCTCTCGACAGAGACACAGCCTTGTCAGTAGTTATTGACATATGAATCACAATGTGAAAGCCCATTCCATAGGAGAAAAATAGAACATGTGTATGATTCATGTTTTGGATACAGACACATCATAGAAACATATTCTACAACTCAGAATGCCTTGATATGCATTGTGGACCTCACAATGACATGTTTTCAAAGTCTCCAATAGTGTTTCCGTGGCCCAGCCTGGCTCAGCTTAGGGGACATGTGGCTCTGCCAATTTGTAAGCCAAGCTTCGAGCTCCCAAAGCCCCCAAAAAGTGGCCTGGCCTGGCCTGCAGCCTGTGGCCTAGGGCTAGGCCATGCCTTATGATTTCAAGAAATACATACAGCTAAAATATACTACTATTTACTCGGCAATCAAAACATTCGAGTCACTGGCACCCCACTCATACTCATCTTTGTCACTGTCCATCTCTCCAGCACCCTCACTGGCATCAAGTTGACGTCTAGGGTTGCACTCGGGTAACACCACAGGTCGGAAAGTCACCACCGTACCCCCCTCTGCGGGTACGGGTTCACACCGACCCATGCAACCTGTAGGGTATGGCACGGGTGTGGGTAACCCACACGGGTATGACACCCCTACCTGCAGTGGGTGTGGGTGCGGGTCAGCTTCACGGTTACCCACACCTGTACCCACACCCTCACTGTGGGTAGTACATAGATAATCTAACTCAGAAATATCAGGTACATGAAGGTCCAACTTAATCTAACTAAAGCTGTCATAGCCTGTCAACATGTTCGAACTGTCGGCTTGACTCTGAAACAGTGCCACATAGCACGACTGGTCACTCTGAGTCCCTCTTGGAGCCAACCAAAATTTTCTGCCTCCTCCTTCTATCCCACAACCATCATGTCAAAGAGGACGCTGAAGAACGCACAGCTGGCAAACGAAAGATGCTTCCGACAAGTGATACGGAAGCTGTTTCGGAGGCTGGCAAACGAACTAGGACAGGCCTCATGGTGGACTCGGAGCCTAGTAACCCATCAAATGTCACTGGTGAAAGGCAGCAGTCAGTAACAGAAACAACGTCAGTACTGAACAAAGAAACAACCGACAAAGCCGCCACAGTAGAGATCCAAGCTGAGCAAGATGTCGAAGTTGAGGTGGTTGAACACCAGCTCGGTGTGTCTATATTCCAGTTTCATACCAATTATACCACTGTATACTAACGTTAGACCAAATCACTGGCAGCACATATGCAAAAGGACTGGACCTCCCCGTGTATGCTTTTTTTGATCCAACTCCAGTGGTCTGCAAGATCAATGGACGGCCTGTTCATGAATTTGCCTGCCGTGCACGTGGGTGCAAAATAAAAATCTGTCTTTATTTGGACACAAAGGACGCTCGGTCAACCGGCAACATGCGCAAGCACGTGGCCAGTTGCTAGGGAGCTGATGTCCTCGATGCTGCAGATAGTGCCAAGGATGCAAGGGAAGTACATGACAAAATAGTCGGGCCCTTTCTGCAAACCGGTTTCATCATTACAGCATTTGAACGGAAGGGAAAGGGTAAAGTCAAATATTCACCGACAGCACACTCGTACAGAAACAAGGTGAGTCACAGTTGATTCAAGTTGGACGGATGTCCATATTTATATAATTTCGCAGGTCGGTGATTGTCCGATAGATTGCAGAGAGCTTGCGACCTTTCAAAATTGTTAGCGATCCAGGATTTCAGTTGCTAATGAAGACCGGAAGGCCGGAATACTATATACCTTCACCCGAAACAGTGTCACCTGATGTGAAGCATGTGTTTGTGAAAACACGGCAGCATATTGCTAAAATGTTACAGGTCAGTATGTCCGGGTAACGAGTTAAGATGTACTACACAAATGTACCAGGAGTACAATGGACGTATTAGCTTCACAACCGACAGGTGGACATCCTCAAACCACCATGCGTTTGTTGCATTCACAGTCCATCTGGAACACAACGGCTCGCCGACATCTTTTCCTCTCGACATTGTTGAGGTTGCGCGGGTATGATAGCACTACTATCTACTATCAGAATCTATATTGACTGCAGTTGTGGCTAGTATCACACCGGTGCAGAACTTGTGCAGGCATTTACACGAGTGCTAGAAGATTTTGGTATTGAACAAAAGGTTGGAGCATTTAATGAACGACTCACAAGTTATGAGGTACTGAATCATTAAGATTCTTGGCATTACATGTGATAACACTTCAAACAACACGGTCATGGTTGCCGAGCTCAAAGACACGGTCTTGCACTTCAGTGGGGCTGCGGCACACACCTGGTGCTTCCTGTACACGGTCAACCTGGTTGCAAAATCAATGATTCGTCAGTTTGACATGAGCAAGAAAGATGCTGACGCGGTCTTCAATGGTGGAATTGATCTTGACGTGGATGACCGTGACTCAGATGAGCCTGTTTTTCTTGAGGTCGATGGTGCCACTCAGGATGCGGAGGGCATGGGCATAGATAACATAGATGGGTCCATTGATGAGGTCCCATTCTTGACTGAAGACAAGCAGAGGACTTGGCAGATGAGCATCCAGCCTTTAAAGCTGGTTCAAGTTGTCAAGGTATATTTGAGCACCTTCGGCGGGGGTCACACCTGTATGCTAATTTGTCCGTATAGCTTCGAAAGCTAGCCTACAAGATCATTAACTTGTCGACCGTACTCCTTCTGGTTGTTACAGCTGGCCCGGATAGGGTCGGATGTAGACTTGGAGGCGAAGACTAAAGACGAAGGATAGTCGAGCAGACGTAACGCCTGGCGAGACTCGAAGGCAAAGGGGCTGAGGGTTCGACGAGGAGGATCTCACGGAGAGTCGCTTCACTCGAAGACTAAGGACACACCCGAAGAGGGCAGAGACTCGAAGGGACTAAGAGGCGAGGGACTCGAGGGGACGCAGAGAACTCTGGTGATATTCCAAGTAGCTCTAGCTTAAGGTTACAGAACGAGACAGTAGTCTATATATACTAACGAGATGGAATGCGAAGGAACCACAAGGAAGGGACGCGTCATCCGCAGTATGGATGATAAGAAGCTGCGGAGGATCAGTCATACAATGACAGATGGATGACGAAGTGATGGCTCCATCATGAGTCATGAAAGATAGGAGAATTCGGAACAATAACAGGGAGAAATAGGAACTTGGAGATAGGGAAAAGCAGGATCATCAGCGATGTGGAAAGGGATGCGAAATCGCCCGAGATCTATGATACAAGGTAAAGACAAAGTAAAGGCGATAAGTGTAGCAAAAGGAGAGAGAACAGAGGTACATAGAGAACCTTGGAGACAATCATAACACCGGTGTGGAAAGATACCTTGAAAGATTTGCAGTGCCCCATAACACTGATGCTGCGTGATGTTGCGACACGATGGAACTCGACTTTTGACCTTCTGCGCTATGGAATGGACCACAAAGAGGCCATTGATGTGATTACTCGGCATCGGGACTGGAGGAAATTTGAGCTCGTTGATGAAGAGTGGGAGCTGATTGAACAGCTTTGCAGTGTGCTCAAGGTGTGTGCTATCGCCGCTACAAACAAAATATAGACAACCATGGCTGACACGGTGACACGTTGCACCATTTTACACCGTCCTATAGATCCTCAAAGATGCTACTTTATTCTTCTTCCGGGATACCCCAAACCTTGCCATGGTTATTCCAGCCATGGACAGCATTGACGAACTCCTGATGACATACTCTCGCGACCAAAAGTACTTGCCTGCAATTTGCGTTGCTGTCAACCTCACCAAAAAAAACCTGAACAGGTACTATCAGCTCACAGATCAGTCTGAGGCATATCGTATTGTAATGGGTAAGTCATCTCATAGTACTCCGCAGATTCGTGCTCACTGCTCACACTATTTGCAGTCCTCCACCCTCGTCACAAGCTCCAATACTTCAAGAGCACGGGCTGGAAGCCAGCATGGATCAACACTGCCGAAGCACTAGTATGGGACGAGCATGAACAAACGTACAGCAGGGGTGGGGATGCAACGGTTGAAAGAGAGACGACGGACATTGCCATGCATTCACAAAAGGTGTGTATACTAAGCCCTAGCATCATAGCCGCCATACTAATCGTCTCCACTAGAACGTGAACTTTTTTGATAATCTCGCCGCCTTAGCCCCTCCAAAACCTACCGACTTACGAGTGACAGAACTTGACCACTACCTACCCACAGACATCGAACACGTCTCCGACCCGCTCCTCTGGTGGTACAAGCGCCGAACTGTCTACCCAACGCTATCGTGCTGGACTATTTAACAATTCCAGGTACGTTTACATCTATACTGACCTACAGAACATGCTAATATTCGTAAGTAGCCACCTCAATTGACGTCGAACGGCTTTTCAGCCAAGGACGACTTGTTCTCACTCATGTTCGCTCCCGGCTCTCAACTCAGTCGACAACGCGCGTTGCTGTGTCTCAGCTACTGGAACTGCATGGACCTCATCAAGACAGCTGATGTCACTCGCGTGGCAGCCTTACCGGACGTTGTTGGTGACAAGAACGAGTTGGATGAGGGGTGGGATGCAATTGACAAAGAGTAGTAACCGTATAGATCATGTACCGTAGAAATACATATACCTACTACTACCACAGTCGAATGACGACTCGACGTAACGACTCTCTCGCAGTCTCTCCCTTGCCTGCCCGAATCAAACGCTGATGCGGCACTGTGACACCACAGTGTGATGCAGTGCCCACGACTCTCCCAGAACCACCACAGCCTATCCCTCGTCCTCAAAACAACAGGGCACGCTGACGATAAATCGACGACGACGACTCGGCCTCACTCCCTAGCACACTCTTGCTCAAAACGACAACGGCTTGAGACCCATTGACCCCACTGGCACCCTGGCCTCATTCAACGTGACACAATGACGATGCGACGGCATGTCATCAACACGACAACGCATCATTGACCTCTCGTTGTCCGCCCTCACCCTGGCCTCGTTCAACACAACACGGGCCGACGACGACTCGACGACCCAACATCGCATCAAGCACAACATGACCCCACCCTTGAACGCATTGTTGGTCTCTCATTATCCGCCCTCACCCTGGCCTCATTCAACACGACACGGGCTGACAACAACTTGCATTCGGTACGTGACTGCTCCCATCCGAATCCTCATGATCCCCGTTCTCACCCCGTTCTCCAGGGTCCTCCTAGGCTCCTTTGCACATTAAACTAACAAAAACAACTTAATGGACATGACCACGACGACACACCATGACGCAATGGGATGTTGTGTCATGACGTGTCATTGTTGTTCATGTCTGCAGTACCCGTGATAAGCCCTGCGGGTAATACCTGCACCAGGTATAACACCCGTGTGCGCAGGTATCTACCTGAGTGGGGTGTGGGTGCGGGTTACAGTTCGGATACCCGGAGGTATACCCGTGCCATTCCCTAGCAACCTGCGGTTATGACTGCTACCCGTGGGTATGGGTGAAACCCGCAGTGCGACCACGGTGTTGCTCAGTGAGTGACCAACATTTAAGCTTTAAAGAATGATAATAAGCTAGTTATTATATGCGTACATGTTATTATGCGTGCACTACATTACATATCACTGATTTGGAGTCTCCAACTCTCTGTGCTTTCGTTTTTTCGATCGAATTGCTGCAAGGATGTCCTGAGAGGTAATCAAGTCATGGTGGGTCCACGAACCGAGGCGCATTAACTCCCGAGTGAAGCAGCCAGACAATCGGTTTCGTGTGAAATGCAACAGTTGTCGGCCTTGTGAAAAGACTCGTTCGACTGCAGTTGAGGTTGCTAGATGAGTGTCATGCTTTGCCAAAAAAAAACAAACAAAAAAAAAACCACCATTTGAGAGGATTCTTGACAGACTCGTTTGGTTGCTTGAGATACTTGTCAAGTTCATCCGTCGAGGAGACAGAAGCAAGAGAGATGTTGGAAAAATCATCTACTTCCTGGAGTCGGGTGAGCATTCAAGTATTTGAATGGTGCACAGCGCTGAAAGAGGACACACATCATTCACAATCACTCCCTGTGAAGAGTCGGTGTTGGGTGTGATAACCTGGTCTTTGTACCGAGTAATCCACTCCTCGTGAACTATGTTTTCCACAGCATCTATCCACTCAGCCTCCCAGTTGTGCACTTGAAAATATTTGAGTTAGCAATCCGATATATGTTGGAGTCATCTGTGTTCTTCCAGTAACAGTCCATCTTGTTACGAGCTAGCTTCATTGCTGCAAGGATAGATGAGCTCATAGCCTGAGAAGACATCTGATTGAGATAACTATCAAGCCTATCCATTGCAGGTATGACAGCAGTGACCAATGCCGAATTTTGTGAGAAGGAGAGCATCACAGTTTTATACCTCTACAACAAGTCAGCAAGAAGAACAAATTCGTCATTCAACTTTACGTACCTCAAGAACCAGCATAAGATTGTCATCGACCTCCCATTCGTCCCCATCAAGCTTGAACTTGCGAAGTTGAGGCAGTTTCCTGTCAACAGTGATCTTGTCAACTGCCACTCTGTATTCCAAATCCAATGCAAACTTTAGCATGTCGTAGGTAGAGTTCCACCGGGTGACGACATCATGAGGCATCAGATTGGGTTTCAATCCCAGCTCCTCGCAACAAGCTTTTCATGCAGGAAGCAATTTTGTGCTGGAGCGAACAATGGCGAATGCAAGATGGCGTAGCTGTCTAATATTAGTGCACATTATTGAACTTACACAATATGAAAACATACCTCCAATGGTGACTGCATCGCGAACAATTTCTGTGTTACCCATAATCTCTGTCCTTTTTGTGTCGCCAATTACATCCAGCTCATCGATCTCATCATCAGGGTCCACCGTGACATCTGCAGCATCTTCATTTGATTCATTACCATCTGATTCCTCATCATTAGTAACTATTGGGAGTGGAAGATCCTCTGAGTCAAACTTGTCCTCGCTGGTGATGAGGCCATCTCCTCGGGCCTTACCAGCAATGGCAAGATTCAGAGGCCGTAGGAGCGCCTTTGCTGCAAGCTGAATAGTATGAATCATTGAAGCACCGCACTTGGTTGACAGACTCAAATGTATTCTCCAGTTTTGCCAGCTTGGCCATCTGCACATTGTTAACAGAGGCATTGTCTGCAGTTACGGCTAGGATTTATACTTGGCGAGTGAATTTTCTGGATGATGCAGGAGGAAAAAGATGATCCCAACCTTTTTGGTGAGGCAAAATTGTTCAAGCATACTCTGGAATTCTCTCACCAGTGTGATACCAATGTGTGACTCATAGCGACGTTAGGACATATTATAGCATTGAAACAGTGTTCACTCACTTCAGCAACCTCGGTGACGTCAAGCAAAAATGTAAACATTTCACCGTTATCCTCGAAGTGCACTGTCCATGCTACAAACATTGTGCTGACACTGCCTGACTGTTACAGCTGGCCCGGATAGGGTCGGATGTAGACTTGGATGCAAAGGCTAAGACTAAGGATGAGCCGAGCAGATGTATTGCCTGGCGAGACTCAAGTACGAAGTATTCTTTCAAGGAGGAACTCACGAAGAGTCACGTCACTTGAAGACTAAGATCTAAGGGACACACCCGAGAGGGCAGAGGGACGAAGGACTCGAGGAGAGACTGAGAACAACGTGGTATTTCCAAGTAGCTCTAGCTCAGTCAGTGCGGTCCCATTGTTGTGGTGTGCTTTGCAGTTGACTTAACCCTTCTTCATTAACGAACAACTCTTCAAGTTATTCTGAAACGGAGTATGTGTGATCAATAGACAACATGACAATGTTTGGCATATCCAAGTCACTTGTGCCAGTGTGGCCCATTATCCATTATCTGTGTATGCTGTGTGCTGCTGCCAAGTGTATTCTTGAGCTCATAGAGACTGGCAACTCTATTCCTCACTGGCACTAGTATTTCAAGGTGAAATTGTTCTATTTATTCTCCTTAGTACAATCAGGCCATACTCCAGTACTTGTGAAATGAAAGACTGTCATTGTAGTGGTGGATAAATTACAATAACCACTCTCACCATATGTTGCATCTAGTGATGGGCAAAGCCAGGCTCGGAGCACCAAGCCGAGCCAACTTGGCCGACTTAGGCTGAGCCGAGCCGAGCTTCGTTGAGGGTCTCGACCAGCCTAGGGGCTCAAGCTTGATTTTCTTGGAGCCCTTGGCCGGGGTCAGCGCTGGAGCTAGTAATTGTAATTCGGAATTCTCCGTGATACTCTACAATTATACCTATAGTAGACAGAGCACCTTTGAATACTTCCGCCGGCATACCGGAAATGAACACCGCGAGTGCCTGTGGTGAAAACACGGCTGTTTAATGACCGAAACGGGCAATGATCCCATCAGCAAAACTTAGAGACGCCGAGAACACCGCCATATCTGAGCTCTCATCACACCGCCACTTCCAAACAGGCACTTTGGGGCCACTCGACAGAGTGCCCAACTCCCCCACCTCCTTTCATCATGATGACACTGCATCCCCCCCTCCCACCTTACCTTCAACCTCTTTTCAGAAGCGCAAATGGGACATCACCAGTCTGTTAGACTCTGAAGACAAGGAAAATGCACCATCTCGATCCAGGCCGAGTCGAGGAGTCAGAAAAGGTGTGATCTTTAGAAATCCCATGTGGATATTCTAATAGCACAGCTGAGGGTTCTCGAATAGAACAAAAGAGAGGGAGCTCATCAGAAAATACCTCCCCTGGATAATCACACAGAATCATAGATATTTTCGACAAAATGTAACATAAATATACAATTATGCAAAAATGTAACATTTCTTACAAATATGTGCAATTTCCTGGTTCCCCAAAATATTTGGCCTTATTTGTGGATAATTCTATACAATTAATACAATATTGATGTAGTATTAGTAAAGATGTTCAATGATATATTTTAAATAATATTATAACATTTTTAGACATATTTTCGGAATATATTTTCGTACAAGATAGCCTACTGAAATGCTTCCATTATCTGATCAAAAATTCAATCACAATATTATCATCAAAAATTTCAGTGAAACATCATCTTATTATCTCTAATATACATGCTTGTCACACTACTAGTGTACAAAAGTGTAGGACACAGTGTATCAAGAAGTGTACAAAAAAGCGAAAAAAAGTCTACCACAAAGTGTACCAAGTGTACAAAAAAGTGTAGGAAAAAAAAAGTGTACCAAGTGTAGGAGAAAGTGTACCAAGTGTACAAAAAGCGAAAAGTGTAGGAAAAAGCTTACCAAGTGTACAAAGATGCTATCAAACGAAGTCAGTAATGAATGATAATCCAACTTGATAAACTTACCATCATAAAGTGTACCAAGTGTACCAAAAAGCGAAAAAGTGTAGAAACAAGCTTACCAAGTGTACAAAGATGCTATCAGACGAAGTCAGTAACTTAGGCTGTGAACGGTTACAAAAACTGTGGTTAGAAAACCATGGTTTTTCCTGTGATGTCTTTTTTCTCTTGCGAACTGGCCGAGATGCCACTGGAAAAAGGCAATCTCCGCTTCCGAGACTGGGAGGGAACACGACGGGCAGTTGCTGCTGCCCGTCGCGTTCCCTCCCTTCCTGGCCGATATGATTCTCAGCAATGGCCTGCATATAAAGTCGACTCGGCACCGTGTGTATCTCACTAACCTCTTCATCTTCACTCACACTCATCTCCAAGGTTCCGCCGGGCCAAGCGGCCTACTAGTAACTGCAATCACTGATAGTATGATGATGCCGAGTGATTTCAGCGACGATGACCATGACAACAGTAAGTCCTACTAGTACTACTACTGATGGCTGATTCAGAGATGGTACTATGAGCTCACACCGGCAATTTACAGATCCTAATGGTCAAAACTCGAGTTACAGCGAGACCGTTCTGCGGATATTACTGCTCCACCAGCAGCAGGTAACCGCGGTCATCGGGGCAACGGTCATGGCAGTCGGCGAGGCCATCACAGTAGCATCTGAATGGAATGAAGTGGTACCATACCATACATCCATTCTTACAGGGGACGGCTGGGTAAAGGAACTACTCAACGGTCATCCTGAGCGCATTCGGACCGGACTCAGTGTACACAAAGAGGTCTTTTATATTCTGGTTCTCAGATTCAAGACATGTCAAGATTGAAGAACAGCTATCTATTTTTCCTTATACGTGCGTCACAGGATTGACGGTCCGGCACGTCGCCAAACGCTTCCAGCACTCAAATAGTACCATTTCGAAGTACATCTGAGTCATTTCTTCTTTATTTCTGCTAAATCAGATGATCGGTTTCATAGATACTTCAAAAAGATGGTCTCAGCCTTCGCATCTCCTCCGATCTATGAGCGATATGTTCGGCTTCCGTGCGCGGACGATCCTATACCAGAACAAATTGAAGCAAACCCTCGTTTCATGCCGTTCTTCAAGGACACGATTGGCGCTATTGATGGCACACATATTCCTTGTACCCCTTCAGCCAAAGAACGTGATGGTCCGCGCAACAGGAAGGGATTCAACTCACAGAATTGTCTTGTCTGTTGTGACTTTGATATGAATTTTCTGTATGTACTGAGCGGATGGGAAGGGTCAGCGGCTGATGTGACCGTTTACCACGATGCACGAGTCTATGACCTGGCGATCCCTCCCGGTAAGTACTACATTGCAGACGCAGGGTTCCAGCTGTGGACGCTATATTTGACCAAATAATCATGGATGTATCCACACAATGCTTTTGTCAGAAATCTTGGATGTTGCCATGGATGGACCAAGATAGGAGTTTGCCACCATGGATGGACCAGGATAGGGGCTTTGCCTTGAATAAACTATGTATATAGAGTATATTTCTTCCGACTATGAACGAGGCCTCGAGAAACTGAATTTTGCTGAGAACATGATCGTGCAAAGGTTAGAGCAACTTGCACAAGGTGCTGCCCCTTCGAAATCATCAAAAAAGAGTAAGATTTCAATAAAATTAACAGTTAAAATTTGTGCGAGTCACTGAATTGATCATTGATAGGGCCGCTAAGCTGGTCCGAAATGCTCAGGCTCCTGGGGAGTCAAAAGATGTCTCACAGAAAAAAGAAAATGCCACTCTTGGCCAGCGAGTTGAGGTCCTCGAGTGGTATCACGCCGATGGAAAAAATCAAGTGAAGACAGCAACTCACTTCAATACTATTTATCCACAGCTTTGTCTGAAGCAACCGAGAGTAGAACGAACTGAACTTGCGAGCAAAACATGCTGCGAGTACGGACTTTGCCTGCTCTTCCAAGAGAGTTCGGCAGATCCAATATCCAGAAGTTTCAGAAATGCTTGATCTATGGGTATCAAAAGTGATGGCTGATAATGTGCTTCTCACTGGCGAAGTCCTTCGCCAAAAATGGACAACATTTGCGGACCGTGTTGGTGTTCCTGAGGACGAACGTCTTCATCTCAGTAATGGGTGGCTTGGCCGGTTCAAGGCTCGAAATGGACTAAAGGAGATAAAGCATCACGGCAAAGCTGCTTCTGTTGCCTCGGACACAGTCGAAAAGGAGTGGCATCGTATCCAGGAGCTCATTGCAAACGAGGGGTACAAGCTGCGGGATATTTTTAATGCTGATGAAACCGGGTTGTTTTATGCGTACATTGTCTCTTATTGCGCCTTCAAATTGTAATATTGACTCGGACTCTCATTGAACTTGGCAGTATGCCACCCGATCGTGGATTATCCGTTAAGCACGCATCAGGTGTTAAAGGAAAGAAGCAACATCTCACCTATCTGTTCGTTGCAAATGCAGATGGTTCTCGAAAACTACCCCCGCTTGTGATCGGAAAAGCCAAGAAACCCCGTCCATTCAAGAACAAGACTGGAGCACAGCTTGGTTTCAACTACTGGAACAATGCAAAGGCCTGGATGACTGCAGTCATCTACCAGGAGTGGCTCGTTGACTGGGATAAGAAGCTGCAGGGTGAAGGTTGAAAGATTCTACTCTTTCAGGACAATTTTTCAGGCCATATTGTTCCGAACTCTTTGACGGACATACGTATTGTCAATTTTGAATCGAATCTTACCTCGCATGTCCAGCCCCTCGATCAAGGGATCATACACTGCTTCAAGGCACACTATCGTGCACAATTCATCCACCATGCGATCAGTCTATATAACACAGGCACTACTCCCTCAGACATTTACAACATCAACCAACTCGAAGCTATGCGACTTGCAAACCATGCATGGAACAATGTCGATATGACAACCATTCGGAACTGTTGGCGCAAGGCAGGAATCCTCCCTGCCAATATTGTCGGCAACAACACCTCTTCATCCAAACCCATCCATCCATCTATTCCCATCTCAGCTCTTATCCATTGCCCCAACTCAGAAATGCTTGAAGAGAGCGACCCTATTGCGATGGCTGATGCAATTGTTAGTACTCAGGCTGCGATGGACGACTTGGAGGCTACCGGTGCCCTCCAACATTCAAACCGCAGAATGTTGATGTTGGTGTGAATACTATGGTGCCGGAGGCTTGACTCGGAGGTGACACCGCAGGGGGGGGGCAGTTTATCATAGACGCCGTAGTAACGCCAGTGCTGCTGCGAGCCTGATCCTGAGTCATGGCAGCAACTGTGCTTGCTGCTCCTGCGAAGGTACTAGAACCAGCAGCACCTTTGTCCGGCTCGCCCTCGGGCTCAACACTGCTATGATCTTGGCTGCTTGAACTCCTGGACGGGTCGCCTTCAAGCCGAGCACTAGCACTCGTGGACGGACCCACTGGGACAGCTTCTGAGCTACGGAGTGGAAAGCGATTGTTGCCCTTGGCCTTCGATGGCCCGATGGCCTTCATCCTCTCATAGTGTGTCCATCCTTTGGTCTTAAAATTTGCAACACCTGTATTTCTCTGATGAAGCGGCCTGATAATCAGCACTATATATTGGGAGGGTGGCGGCTCACACATACCTTGAGATAGTCCGCCCATATGCTTGTAGAAACCGTAGACTACCGAGGTAGAGGACTACCGGTACTCACCAGGTGTCAGCATTGAGATGTTATTGAACGTAGTGGTAAGAGAACAAGTTGTTATTAGAACTCAGACATTAAGTCGGAATCTTATATACGACAAAGAAAGATTAATAGCGTATGTATCTCATGTATGATCAGTAAGCTGATCAGTAAGCAATGAGTAATGATGAATCACAATACATGCTCATAGGTAGTAAGTTAGTCATTAGAGATAACGTAAAAAGGACTTGGTCTAGAATGGACCTAGTCTAGAATCGGAAGTAATAAAGTAAGTGAATACTACCGATTCAACACTCCTCCTCGTTGAGCTAATGGTGAACTTTGTTCAATCTTGGATGGATATCCAGTAAGACCTAAGCGTAAACATCCTATGCGGAACTTATCGAAAGTAAGATTCTTTGTGAAGATACTATCTGCCTTTTGATCTGCTGTCGGAACATAGAACAATTCCAGTTCCTGCAGTTCCTGAACTGCGTCCCGGATATAGTGATAGCATATAGCTATGTGTTTCGATCGTCCTTCTTGAGCAGGATTCGATGCAAGAAACATGGCTCCTTGATTGTCACAATTCAAGGGTAAAGGACCTTTAATCTCATGACTGATCTCTTGGAAGAGGTTTTGAATCCAAGCATTTTGCTTGGCCGTATCTGTCATGGCAATATATTCCGCTTCCGTAGATGACAGAGCGACTACCTTCTGACGTCGTGATTGCCAGGAGACGATAGTGTCTGCAAGGAAGATGCAGTAGCCAGTGGTTGATCGTCTAGTCTCTTGGTCACCTGCCCAATCAGTATCACAATAGGAGGTGAACCCGGAATTCTTTGCTAATCTGTCATATGTGATGGACACATTTGGTGTGTATGCAAGGTATCGCACTATGTAGAGTGCTCGATTGAGGTGATCTTCGGACGGATTTGCTGAGAACTGTGACATTTTTATCACGGAATATGCAAGGTCAGGACGTGTTCCAAGCATGATATATAGGAGAGATCCGATCACGGATTGGTACCAGGATCTTCGTTTAGGATCTTCCGTTTGCTCGTTTGGATTCGGAATGTATCCGGAAGGAAGTGGAGTTCGTGCATGTTTCGCGTTCTCTAGCTGGAAATGAGTAATAACTTTCTTAGCGTAGGCAATTTGGTGTAGTCTCAAAGTCCGTTTCTTCCGGTCTCTGGTAATGCACATTCCTAGATATTCTGTGGCATCGCCAAGAATTCTGGATTCCCATTGCTGCACAAACATATTGATGTGCTTGAGAAGTAGTATTGGATTACTACCCATGAAGAGAGCATTGTCAAGATAAACAACAAAAACAATTTTCTCCTTTCCGATGTATTTGATATAAACACCCGGGTCGGAGATTGTTCGTTTGAATCCCATTTTGATGAGGAATTTATGCAAGGCCTCGTTCCATTTGATGGCGACTTGCTTAAGGCCATAGATAGCCTTTATGAGTCGACAAACTTTATTCTCCTTTCCTTTTTGAATGAAACCTTCGGGTTGTTCCATATAAAGCTCCTAGTCGTCATCAAGCTCTCTGAAGAGGAATGCAGTTTTGACATCTAGTGTATATCCCAGTCCTCTAAGGCTGCAAGGGCCAAAAGAAGTCGGACTGTTGGGTCGACTTGGTGTTGTCGGTGTTGACAAGGGCTGTCGTTGCTCGTAGCTCCCAGTAGTAACTCCACCGGCGGCATCTCGGCCAGTCCGCAAGAGAAAAAAGACATCACAGGAAAAACCGTGGTTTTCTCACCATGGTTTTTGTAACTGTTCACAGCCTAAATGAATTGACAAGGAAACTAGGGCATCTATCAAGGACATTCTCACTTGTCCACTCCGTAGGAACAGTTCTTCCCCATCTTGGTAGTTGGTGTATACTTCGTGTGATCAGCTTGATAGGCACAACAAATGTCGAGCATTCACCATTACGAAGTGCTTTGCAAACGGAGTACATCTTCATTGTGGGGTCCGACATGGGGGAGAATCTACTGAACCAGTGTAACGCGAGATGCTTGGGTGGTGGTCTCTCTCTTTCGAAGAGGTACTCTATTGCCTTGGACAGTAGAGTAAAGATCACCTTCACTTGTCCGACACGGAAATCTAGGTAGAAGGTTCTTCATTAGTCCGAGTTACCATGACGGAAAGCCCGGTTATCTTGCAATTTTTTCGACCGTGATGCAACATTCCGCACTCTAACAAGTGCTGTATCAAAGCGGGGGGGATTTGACGGCACCACCAGCAGAGACAGTGGCAGGATGTGCATCAATTGAGTCAATGGTCTGGAATTTGATATGGTGGAAGACGGGGAGGGCCATGAAGGGTAGGTGCACCGACTGTGCGTGTTCATCAAGTGAGATTCCGGGATTGTTGAATAACGCTATGAAACAGGTCAGCGCCGTTCGGAAAGATTGAGCGTTGTAGTGAATGGGTGATGTGATCTCGTCCAGTGAAACAGACTTTCGACTGGGATGAAGCGTCATCCTAAGCCACAGAGGTTGCATCAAGTTGGAAGGACACCAATGACATTCTTGATGGGCAGGATCTGACGAGAATGAAATAGCGTAGACTGCTTCCGCCACAATGAAAATTTCATGACGAACCACCTTTTCCCTTCTTTCGAGCCACTTCATCATCTGTTGAAACTCATCTTTATGGTTTGTCGCCCGATATGCGTCTTTTGTGAACTCGATGTGGAGGCGTTCCGTGGCTTCTGTGTTGAAGTTGTCGGTTGTACCAAAAAGTTAATTCTGTCACCTTCACCTCCTGCTATGACTAGACATCCACAATATTCTCCTGCGCCATACAAAGCTTTGTGAGTTGGTTATCGAATCATGGGCAGAAAACTTCAAGTCCGTAAAACTCGACCTCGCTGTAAGCACGCCGTTCGTTTATTCATTCACACTTACATAAACCCGATAGAACGCAGCAGGGAGAATTTCGTTCACAACCAATATGTGGTCAGACGAATCACTTCGTCCCTTTATAGCACTTACAGCCCATTGGGTCAGTCTTGAGGGCAGCTCCCTCGAAATGAAGGCATCTTTAATTGGGTTCTATTATTTCCCCACTTCGCATACTGGTCAAGCCCTTGCAGAGACCATTCTGGAACTCCTCGACCGAGCTGGTTCTGTATAATCTGTACTAAGTGATGACGGAACCCGGCAGATCAGCTATGTCACAGTGGATAACACCACCAACAACATTGTTGCTATGCGGGAGTTAGCAAAACTTCTCGAAGCGCGGGATGCCAACTTCGATCCAATTGATCGCCAAATTCCTTGTTTCCCTCGCATAATTAACGTCTGTGTCACTCATCTTGTTAAGGCTTATGCGATGGTGGACTTCGCTGATGTCCCAGAGACATGGATCGGCGATCTCAAAAACATCGTACACAATGCAAGGTACCTCAAAGCGAGTCGCTAGGAATCCCGTTTCTCTCAGTCGCGACATTGTTCGTACCGTCCAGGCATCTGGTGAGCGTCGCAAAGGGTTTCACAACACCATTGTCAACGGAAATGCAAACCAATGGTAGACCGGTAACCCGGACAGGTAGCATAACTGGCAATTGGCAAATGGACTAGACTGCAACTGATCACAACTAGACTGGTTGTACCAGTTGTAACCAATCTTTGACCAGTCCAGTTTCAGTTGCCGTCCGTAGCTATGCCATCGTGGTTGATTACCTCCCAATTCAAGCATCTGCAGTCCCATGCGAACACGTATTCTCTTTGAGTAGCGAGACCAACATGAAGAAGTGAAATTTCATTGTGCTGCCATTGATGGAGGCGCTCCAAATGTTGAAATTATGGCTGAAGAAGGAATGACTCAACTTCACAAAAGACTGGATCACCCCAATGAAAGAGATGGCAATAGACGAGGAGATTGATCACCTATTAGCCCGACTATGCTCAACCCTGAACCGGGTCGGCTGTTGCTTGACAGTTATGCTTTCAGTATTAGCTTTCATACAATTTTTGCATGTTGGTGTGTAGACAATACATATACCAATCAACAATGATGTAAATGATGAGTATCCCGGCCCGTACACTCATTGTGGCTGGCTCTTGGGTGACTTGCTATCCACATGTCAAAGTGACAGTATCTGGATGTCATGTCATACATCATGTTTCGCATCCGCTGTCAGCTGGTGGTATTTGTGCAAGATGCAGGAGCATTCCTATCTGTGCAGTGTGATGTCAAAGACAGGAGGTGGCTAACTCGGCTGCACTTTAGTTGACACTACCACAATGTGAAGATCACTGGAGTCCTGAAAATCTCAATATTTGTGTGCCATTCTGGGAAGAAAAGGAGCTAAAAGATCATCTTCTGCACTATGGATTGGTGCAAGCAGCAACCTCAGATGAATTTTCTGTTGGAGCAAGCAATGTACACCACTTCACTTGGAATAATCACAACATATTAGGGTGATCAAGTCTAACTTGTGTTCACCACTCCTATCCTACATTCCCACTCTATGTTGATGATGAACTATTACTCATCAGACTCGTTCTTCATTCCATATTCAACCCTCACATCATCAATTTCTTATGCTTTGGTGGCTGCAGGAGGTATTATTCTTCCAGGCAGGAGATACACAGTCATCAGCAAAGTTGATTCACCTTGTAAAATGATATAAATTCAATATTTTGGGATATTTTGTACAGTGAAAGGACATTCGCAGGCTATGAAGACAGCTGGTGTGCAATGAAGATTATGGAGGTTGCTTAAAGGTTACTTTTGGAGAGTATCAAGATGAAGGACCTAAGGACCATTGGTGGTTGGGGAGTTTGGGATACAGCATGTCTCACTATAGCTATGAACAACCATTTGTGGAGCTGGTGTAGAACTGAGTAATGGATTTCATAATGACTACTCAGAAAGAGTTGTAGACTTCTATATTCTTTGTATCATAAAACATCCAAGCTAAGCATCACAACGAGGTCGAAAGAAATGATAATATTGTTTCTACAGTTAGATAAGACAACAATTGTTTGTCAAGGGAATGGCGAAACATGAATACATACTATATATATTTGGGGAAGAGAATAATACTTGTCTCTTTGTACAAAGACTCAGTGTTGGAGAAACATGAATACATACTAGACATAGATGGGGAAGAAAAAGAAGATGGACACCTGAAACATATTTTAGACTGCGAGACAATGTATTGGAAGACAAATGTTCTTTATCACATCCAAAGCTGAGGTTTGGATAGCACTGCAAGATGTTGTGACACTGACAGTTTGTGCAGATGTGCTTGATAAAATCAAGTCACATTGCATTTATGCATGAAAAGAAAGAAAAGCAGAATGTGCAATTGATCATTGATGATGTGGTGTTAGGGACCTTTGAAGAGACAATCAAATTAGTAATAGTGGTGGTCAAGTGTCCATTTTGAAAAGAGAAAACTTATAAATGATTCTGATTATTAAAGATGAGATTGATGATAGATATCTTGTTAATGGTAAGCAGTGTTGTGCTCGAAAGTAGGCCAATTGCAGAGTTTGATCTTGCTGAACTTACATATGAAACTACGAACAATAGAATATCTGATGATAACAGTCTGCAGTTGAGTTGAAATTGTTAGTAAATTCACCAGACTGCACTTAAACTACCCAAGGTCCTGATGAAATAAAAGCACAAAAACACGCCCCATTGGTGAGGATCTTGGGTGCATGAATAGCACTATGATACTGTTGACTTTGATCAATGATTGTTTGAACCAACATGTGCAAACACATCAGATGAGACATGTCATGGTTGCTTGCATTATTTCGTACCAACCGAATATCTGCAGGTCGTGACATTTGTGATGACAAATGAAGGGTTGAGAAGGAAGGACATCTTTGTAAGTGCTAGCTAGACTAACCCCTGAAGTGCAGAATACCGTCTGAGTCACTCAAAATAGGCAAGTCACTTATAGGCAAAAACAAAATTGTAAAAACACTTTCACTAACACAAATATTAGTATTTTGAGAATATACACAGTCTACATCACTGAAACAAGGCCACTATCTCATTAAATGTTTGAAAGTCTGACATCGAGAATCCGGGAATAGGCTTCTTTTGGCAAGCTGAGTCATCACTATGACTGCAGACTCCACTCAGCTGCAGCTTGCACTCAGTTTGGAACTATAATTGATGAAAGCTGCAACCAGCTGCAACTGAAGTCTCCTGCATGAGCAGAACAAATACACCATACAAACTATATGACAACATGAAATACTTGAACAACAAAGTGATAGTGACTGCTGTGGCATTCCTCATTCAGAAATTCTAGCACCAGCTGTGCAGCCAGCACCACGGTCCACAAGGGAGTCCATCCAACTCCATAATACTTAATCAAACAGCAGACATCTGAGTCCGGACTCTGGAGTCCCAAGTCTCAACTATGATTGCATAGGGTGGAATGTAGCTAACTAGTAACTACTGTCAGGTCATCAGTAATGATTCTGATGAATAAGCAGTGTAAATACCATTCAAATGCTCTCCTTCTCAGAGGAACCTGATTACAATTATTTGTGCTTGCTGCTCCTCCCACTCCGCACTTTCCAGAGGGTATTGCTCTCACCAGAGATCACATGTGACTTAAGTTGTTCAGATTCAAGCTCAAGAGGCTCACATGGACCATTGAGTCCACCGTCATTACCAGTTGATCCACCCTCATGGACCTCACACCGTCACCCAAAGGCCATTGACATGCCAGTTGCAACATGAACAGTCAGAACAGAGAGAGTTGTTGTTACACGCATGTAAGTTCCTTCTGTGCACTTCGGTATATGTAACTAAACACATGTCAGCCTACACTCTAGCTGTTGTCAGCTGTTCTAGCCACCTGATGATACCTATAACCTGTTCAAGACATAGAACTACTCAAAATCTCTAATTTCTTGTAATAAGTCAATCAATTGGTTAAGTTGTAACTTTATTTGACAGAACAATCAAACCTTACTAGGAAAGCATCTCATCTTATATGTGGCTTTCTTCCTCTTGAGAAAAAGTCATCTATATATTGGACTACATATTTACCAGTGCCACTTGGTTTTTGATTGTCAACTATGCATCAACCACCATCCCAATTGAGATGACAAAGAAGGCTTGACAACTTGGAGTTATTCATGTATGTCATCTTTAGAGTAACGAGTAATCACCACTCTTTCTCCATTGTTCCATGCAGGCACCAAGTGTGTCAACATCTTGCCAGCAAAGAACAAACTAATTCAGCTTGGAGATCATACAAGTGAAGTGTCGCTTTATGACCTTGGCCTAGGCTTACTAAGTGGTCGTAAAAGATGTTAGCACCACTGCTGTCACGGTGTGGAGGGGTGGTTCAGTTCAACTGCATCTACAAACTGCTCAAAAGATAGTGTAGCATGTAGCCATTGTTGTACTGCAGGGAGTTTTAGGCTTGGCGAAGGATATATGGCATCTTGGAGCCGCTGTCAGATGGTTGGAATCAGTTTTTGACAGCAGTCTATCTGAATCATGGATACCTTATGTCCTGTTGCCATTCTGCCTACAGATATTACCAATCTTCCGGTACCAAAAATAGGTACAGGGTTGTGGGCAAGAAAACCTTCTGACTGCCAAGAGTTATCCTTGTTCAGCTTAGGGTCGGTCAGTAGTCCCTTTGGCTTAGCCAAAGTTTCATTCCACTGTGCCTATGTTGCGAGTGAGCAAACATTCAACTAGAAAATACAAACCACTCTCTGATGGAGAAATAGGCCAGGAAGATACCAAGCCAGGACTTTGCCATGCAGGTCTACCAAGGTGGTAGGTTGGTAGAGCCCAAGCAGCTCTGGATGTAAAATTTCTCCGAAGACCGCTTCTCTGTGCCTCAGCAAACCTTTTGTAATCCCATGCAAGTGAAACTAGACATATTACATTAGTCACCAATTTGCAAGACTATCTGCCTTAGATTTACTTGAGTTTAGGAAAGCTGCCACTATTATTATAGCCCCACTTCGGATCTGGGCCTCGGTCAAACTATGTATAGTCTCCTCTTGCAAAAGCTTGTTAGTCAGGGTATCTAATAGTATTCTGGCCCTCATTCTAAGAATTGGACAATTAAATAAATTGCATCAAATCACAAACTTGGCTTACTTTGGCTTCTGAAACTTGTTAGTTAACAACACTCCATTTTTGCCGGCAATTTTACATTTTATGGTCTTGGGGAAAATCTTTTGAATGTGGAACAGTAAAGTAGGCTGTAAAATCCATAACCTATTATATAGAGTTTGTTGGATTAACATTCCAAGCATTCAAACTGTAGCTTTTACTTACAGGAGGCAGGTCTGACTGGAGGGTGGGGAGAAATTTTCACTGATGCTTGAGACATTCACAACTACATTATGTAATCCAATTTATCGGGTCACATGACTTAACTGTGCATGGTGACATAACTCCACTATAAATTTATTTATGTATTTTTGGACATTGCAACATATTTTGTTTACAGATATGGCTAATGTAACTACAAAAAAGGAAAAGGACTGTCACCAACAAGTATCAAGAGGGGGCCCACCCTCCATCTTGTGGTTCCAGGTTCAAAATTACAAAACCAATTCAAAAGATAAATGAAAGTAAAAAAGGAAGGGAGAGATATGCAGGACACTGGAAATTACCTAATAAGACTACATCACAGAGCCAGCATAGAAAGACTTATGAGAGGGGAGAGGGGTAAGCTATATTGCTCCTAGTCAATTTTGAATATGGAACAGCACCTAGCAATGAATGAACGGGCATGTAGGCGAAAAAAGTGGAGATTACTGTGTAGCTGTCAGCAGCTGTCAGCTGAATGACAGCTTATTAATACACACCGGAGCTAGAGTAAAAACACAGACCCGTGAGCAGGCGAGCAGGTGACAAACATGTTGAGTTATTGCCAGAGCTTGAATAAAAACGCAAGCGTGCAAGAGAGGTGCCAGCGCACCCACTCATGCATGCCCGATGCCCTTGAGTCACATAAATTGAGAGCATACAGAAGAGGTACCAGCATACCCACACACTGCATGCCCAATGCCCCCTGAGTCCTATGAGTTAAGAGTATGCAGAAGAGATACCAGCATACCCACACAGTACACGTCTGATGCCCATCAAGTCCCATAAGTTGAGAGCATGCAGGAGAGGTACCAGCATACCCCGGGCCACCCACTGCATGCCCTTTAGATGCTTTCCTGCTTGCTCTACAACATGCCCACAACTACCAGTGGGTTGATGTAGTCAAGAAGGCCACAGGCTCCTATGTATCCGCCTTCATGAGGCTAAGGCTTATGTCATTTGTTCTGACATTGTGGAGGGTGCACTTGCTATAGTGCTATTTGATCATATGTCGGCCGGAGGATTAAAAATCAGTAGTATGTCCTTTTTATATTCTGGCTGAGTCTGAGCCTGATCATTCTTATATTTTTCAGCACAAGTGTTCCTTTCCAGTGGAAGGGAGACAATTACTGACCTCTCTAATGCCATCTTCAGAGCCTATCTTCTCAAGGAGCTCAAGAATATTTCTCACTGCTTTACAGAACACCTCTGGTCCAATGCTAAATACCTAATCCAGAACTAGAGGGAACCTGTAGACTATTTAGCCACTCTTTTCCCTGCGCACATTACCATCAGTGTAGATCAGGTTGCATGGTAGTTGGAAGATTCTGACCACTATGGATTTAGCATTTTCCATGAGAGGCAGTGGGATTCCACCATTCAAGCATATACCTTAGTAAGTGTTTATTCAATCCAAGTCTCATATCAATTATTGATCTCTTTATTTGCTACTAGATGCCTTGTGGGCACTTTATGTTCCAACAAATCTTTCACACAGCTGCTTATGAGATAGGCCAACCAGGCCATTTCAAATTTGTGGATGAGTTAAGTCAACCCCTCTCAGAACTTAGCCTGCACGCAGCATCAACTATATGATGTTGGGTAAGTGATTTTCTATTACTGCTGGATTTTGGTCTAACTAATTCTGTCTTTGCCAGCTTATTAGTTCTGTGAGGCTGTTCCGGCACCAAAATGGCAATCTTTTGTTATGGTGCTCATCCGACAATCGCCAGCAGATTTCAAAGGACATCAAGGACATCCATAAGTTCTTTTCTGATGTTTTGTTCAGGTTGCCCAGTATTGCCGTGGCTGATCAAAGGTTATGGTGTGGACAACTTGTCCAGTTCTTTACTCCAATTGTCAATTGTGGATAAGCTACTCGTAAATTTGTGTACAATGTATAATTTTCAATCACTGTTTCTCCACACGTCACACACTGCATCCTCAAACTCGTCAATGTAACAAACCCAAATACCCGCACTGTCTTTGTGCAGTTCACCATCTCTCTACAATATCCTTTGGCACTCTGCATCTCCATCATGATGGGTGATTCACTGTCCCTCTTGCCATCCACCATAACCCCTGTCACCCTCCTGCCATACTTACCACAAATGCACATGTGACAGTGACACCATTGTCCTCAATTTCTTGTGCTATGACCAATATCAACCCTTATGGTAATAAAATCTAAATAAATTCATAGCAAAGTTAGGTGTGGATGTACAAATATGGAGAAAATATGGAAACTTCGGGGGATGTGGGGGGATGTGGGGCAAAAATAGGCAAGGCATCAGTTACGGCTTGTAACTTGTTACAACAGAAAACTAGTCATCAACATTGACCAGCAAAGCAAGTATTCAACATGCATGGTATGTCAATAATTCACTTCTGTACCATTTCTAATGAACTTGTAGCTACAAGTTTACCCTTCCCTTTCCACAGAGGATGTCGATAATTTGTTGCTTGATGTGTCTCAAACGTTCAAGAAGTCAATTCTTGCGCTGATGGAGAGCCAAAGTACATCGAGCGAGTCCATGAATCAAAGGCAGTCTTGATGGTGCAGTGGGAGGACTTCCTTGTCTCCATCAACACAGCAGTCCTGGAGTGTGCACACAAGTGGTATGTAGCTTGGTACAAGACAGCCCAAGTACCCTCCACAGCTCCAAAGAGGGCGAAGAGAAAGAGAAGAGCTGAATCAGCGGTTCATAGTAGTACTTTGCAATAGGTGTTTTAGTCTTGTCTTTTCTTTGTTTCTTTGCTTGCTTGTAATACCATCCCATACTGAGGCCTCACCTTTGTTTGCACAGCCTGCTCTAGCTCAACCCTTGACACCACCAACTCACTTGTAAATATGCCACTGCAAGCTGTCGGTTGCGTGTTTACCTCCGAACACACTTACTATTACATTGAACGGTCACTTGAAATTTTTGTTTGAGGTAGCCAAATTTGGTATAGCATGAAGTGTATACATAACAAAAGTAAGTAACATAAGTAACAAGTGGTACTACATGTTCCTTTGTATGACAGGATATCTGCACCCTTCAGAGTTGTAAGTAGCTTGCATGGCCCAGAGTGGGTTCATCTTACTTTTGGTGATTTCACTTTTGATTGTTTTACTTTGTTATAGACTTTCTAGTGCTTTGCGCTACTTGTAACCATTACCATTGGATTCCCCATGATTGACAACCCTATTAACATTCTTTCCTCGAGTCTCAGACTCTTATGTCCGCTCTACACACCTCTACACTTCTTTTCTTCGAGTTGTGATTACTTTTTCCACAGTTGTGGGTAATTGTGGGTAATTGTGGCTGCCAGTTGTTTGCCAGTATTTACAGCCACTAGACATAAGCCTAGGAGTCCTCTGTTCTGTTTCCCTTGATTACTCACAGTGGACTCCAGGTCATTAGCTCATTGTATTTCACTCAATATCATTGTTGGTTACTCACAGTGGACTCCAGAGTGATCTACAGTCGTTCAGTGGTTATCCCATCACTACAAGCTTTCTGCCCTTATCAGTTCATTCTTGTTTGCTTGGTATTCACCACGAAGCATGACATCTCTTTGACTCCATGACAGCCGCATGTGTGAGGACATATTTGTCGTCCAATTCACGAGAGTGTTTGATTAACTTGTAGAGTCGAGTGACGGTGGGCTCTAAGAGCTTGAAGTAGGGTGTGAAGTTGACAAACATGCTTGTTTACAACAATTGCCCTATCTTCTGGTCACAGAGACAAAGTATATCATTAGGCATCCTGGGACCACATTGCTTCATACAAGTGTCCTCGATGCTTCGATTGGTCCGGACCTCATTAGGTTCTTAATAAATGATGCATACCCAAACCAGTATGTAGACGATTGATTCTAGATCATGCACAAATGTATGTGTAAAGCCTTTGGTTGGCTTGTTATACTGTTCGAGGATATCGACCACCATGAACAGTATAGTGCCCTGAGCAGACAGCAGTTACAGGTCTCAAAATTGATGTTCTTGACTAGGAATGAAGGGCGGAGCAAGTTGGTGGTTTCATCAGCACCTTTGGTCTGGAACTTGGACTGTCCATGCCTCAACGAGCTGTGTAACACCCAGCAGTCCTCAAAATGTCCTCTTCCATAAGCTTTCTTCCGTTGTGTATCTAGCAGTCCTTTACAAGGTAAGATTTTGACTGCGCTTCACTAACCAGGAGCTCATGGCCATGCCTCAAATTAGGTCAAATGTAGATTACTCAAGATTTCTTGACTGTGGTATCACTGTGGGGACAGAAGAGAACGGAGGGGGAGAGAGAGGAATCAATGATGATCAGGTTGAATCCAAGTGCCCACGGGCTCCCGAATGCAAGAGTGTGAATGATGCATTGTGCATATTATACCCTAAAGAGTGGATCATGCCAGAGCAATCAAAAATGTGGAAGCAGAATTCTTGGCGGGCGAGAGAGTGTATGACCACGAAACACCTTAGTAGACTAGGCTGCGACATGATTACTGTGTAGGCCTCACATGTAATATTGCGCTGTAGTTATGCACTATGTGTCAAAGAGGTGAGTTCAAGGAATGATATAACATTACGCCAAGCAAAGCCAGTCCGTTGGTCGAGCTGGCTGCAAAAAACTATGTTGGGCTTGATATCTATCGAGGAGTTTTCAACATGTTTTGCGGCATATTGAGAGGACCAGAGATGCAGTTGATTCATCACATGCTGTGGCTCCTTAATGGTTGAGCCAGAACTTCATAGAATATTAATGGCTTGACTGACAAATGAGACAAGAATTTGCTGTCTTGCCAAAATGCGGGATCAGGTGGACAGGATACCATATGTGAGACAGTGGAAGAATATTGCCCATGTGTTCCTTGTTGTTCCTCATTGCTCACTTTAGAACATGGAAACCTGCTGCTACTGTATCGGTCATATGTCCAGCAGAATGGGAGGTGACATCATGTTGCACATATCTCAGGAATTGGTCAGTACCAACATATAGAAGACAAGATGAAGTTGAACAACCATCATATGGCCTGGAGATTACACTATCATAGAGTCTACAAGGATGCTCTGTCAAAGGAGGAGCGATGTTTATGGTCTGAGCTGGTTCGACCATCCTCAGGTTATGGAAGATACACCTTTATGGTCTACACTGGCACACAAGGATCAAGATAATCACGTATAGCGGGGCAGAGATCAGGCAACTCAAAGAGAGTTGTGGCTTCATCAATCATTATTCGGAGGTGGGGTTTAGTAGCAAGATGGACGGTGGTGGTATGCGACATGAACATACATTTCGGATGTGGTGTGTTAGATGAAGACCCGTTGTCAAGTGCTTTCGTGATCTTAAAATAGTCAGTGATCTTCCGTAAAGGAGAGTGGTGAACAACATATGGGACTTTTTGTCATCAGGTTCATGGTCCTCATTATCTATCCACTTCTGCTCCTCATGTTACAAATGCGGGACAAGATCCAGGCGGCACTCAATGAGTTCCAGGACTCGCAACAGGATTTATCATTCATTTATGGTACAACATCAGAGTTGTCCACACCATCTCTGCGACATTCTGACTAGAGAGGGATGCTGAGTGGTCATAGCCTTCCCTGTTTCTGCTTTCTGGGCACCATTCTGTACTGTCCAAGCAGATGTACAATCCTGTGCCTGGAACTGTGTTTGAATTTTGAAAAGTCTAGCCAGCAAAGTTGGTGAGTGTGGCCGGACTTGCTCGTCCATCATAGGTGTATTCTGACAGCAGATGAGATCTGAACCGAAGCCCAATCATCATTCTGCACAGGGTGCGTTTGAAACCAGCTGGAGAATATGGAAAACAAAGGGGGCCCGGACAAGGGAACATATGTGGATAGGCGAGTAGTGTGGGTCCCCCAGTACTACACAACAACAACAACTCAGATGTGACACGAAGATGCAATGACAGCACAATGACATCCACTACAACTTTTTGTGAGGTAATGCTTGCGGTGTGATTGGCGAGGGACGGAGGACGAGCAGTTCAATGAGACTTTAACATGCTGACCTCCGAGGGTTTGGTCAAGATCCAGTTTCTTGACTTCATAATGACAACTCGTCTTTGGGAACACTATTATTGTCATCTCATCTCATTCCCCTCTTTATTGTCATCGTCGCCATCCCATCCTGTTTCCTGTGTTTCCGCCTTTGTCTTTGTCGTCCATATGGCACGCCATTGCATTAGTCGATGGGTCACAGTGCCACATCAGGTTGTACCAAGTTGTGGTGGTGGTGGCTCTGCCTCCTGCCCCCATATTCGAACTTTGGTGGGCTCATGTCATCGTTGAAATTATTCTATTCAGCCCATCACTACAAGGTTCGAAGTTATCATTCATTAGGGGTGTGTGCTGCTGTTGAGTCATCATTTGCACAAGGAGCTGACGTCGCAGTCATGGGAAACGCCATTGTCTCTGCCTCCCACGTGCCACCTGAACCTTTATATCAATAGAATCTTGTCATTGCCAAAAATTTACAAGAAATTGGAGCAGATATGGCTATGGATTTGCCCAATTTAAATCTACCAGAATTGGGAGTTTGTCCACTCAAGACTCGCATCAACAGAGCAATCACAAACCTCAGTCTGTACTGATGCTCAAATACTATGTCTTGGGTCTGTTTGACTCACATGGAGATGCTATGTGGTGCATGTGCTATTTGCCAGACAGGGTGACGGTTCAAAGAGAGCTGAGGTAGCCAGATCATGTTTCCAGGTGCAAGAGTTGCACACTGACTCTTGTGGAAAATCAGTTAATTGAAGACAACAAATGATGTGGTAACCAGGCTACAAGTAGTGACATAGAGATGTAAGCACGACCAGGTGTGAGCAACAACCTGAGGTCCTCAAAGTCACCGTCTCCCTGTATCAGCATCTTATATGGACTCTTGCTGTTGTGAGTGAGAAATAAGCAAAGACATGCAGTGCAACAGCACAATAATGATGATGATGATTATTCAGGTATGTGATGTCACATTTCTAACTTTCCACACATTAGCTGTAAATACTGGCAAACAACTGGCAGACAATCAGCCACAACGGTTATACCAGGCACCATAAGGATCATAAAAAACTTACTGTCACGGTGTCTCTTCGCAAGTATGCTGGCGGTGTGAGTAGGTTGGTTTTCTTTTCTTCTGTTCAAACATTGCCATAATGATACCATCCCACAGAAATATTAGCTTGTTCTTTATCTCATCAGCATTCTTTGGCTGACTGGCGGACTTCAAGATCTCTTCACCGCATCCTTTGCATACTCAAACATGTTTGCGTAAGTTGCTGGTCAAACATGCATCTTTTGTGTCTGTGTAACAATGTACTTTGACCTTGCAGCATTTTACCTTGTGTGCTTGCCGCCCATCAATGTCAACAACTGCAGGTTGAGGATGAAAAAATGCATAAACCAGGGAGGTCCACTGTTCCATCAAGTTCACAAGCTCGTCCTCGGATCCTATCAGAGGTGAGTCTTCACATCATCCCCAACATCCCCTTCACATTCTCCATCCTTTCATTCTCTGTATTCTCAACCCAGTGGTCCTTGACAATGTATGCCTGATCTTGGTGGTGAACCAGATAAACAATAGTTCCTGATTCCAAAAAAACCTGGAGACAAGAAAAGTACTTGTAGTATTCCGTATAAATTCTGATTCATCTTGATCTGCCTCATTCAGAGCAGCGAAAGAACATCAGTGAGGGAGAGGTGAAAGGGTGGGATGATCACGACGGGGAGTGCATCAATGGTGGACATTGTCCTGGGTTCTTCATTTTTGATGACTTCTTCATCACCACAGACAGCTTCTTCATCATCATGGACAGCTTCTTTGTCATTGTAGATGACTTTTTTGTCTTTGCAAGCCTCTTCTCCACAAGCCTCTTGAAGACTTTATCCAAGCCTATTCTTCATCTTCATGAATAGAGAATGGGTCATGGGAGCCCCGTCAGTTCGACAACAAATATTCTGCATGAAAGGCGAGCGAAAGAGGTAGGGTAAATCGTAACAGTGTGATCAAAGCCGAGACATTGTCTGCTATCGAACACGACTGCCGCAAGAAGGTTGACAAATTGTTGTGGATTCCGATGGATGTCGAAAGGATAACTGACGCAAAGCCCAGAGCAGTCATATAGGTGGGCATGCATTTCCCACCTACATAAGAATATACAGAGTACCAAACATCGCCAAGGTTGATCAAGGAGGGCAAGCTGAGACTTGGACTTGGTATGAAGAGTCTTCATGAGACGATTGGAGGGGGTCCATGTTTGATAGTATACTTGGTGAGGGCTATGGGGTCAGCCTATGTCAGTGATTGTGTGGCGTAGCTTGCTCGACTCTACAAGAAGAAGGTCAAGATCTGGGTGACGGTCATATGCATTGGCACCATGAAGAGCACCAGGCAAGCATCAGATGCTGTAAGACCCCAACCAATGGCAGTGTGGTGGTGCATTCAATGTGTGGGTATTGACCACTGTGTTTGCTTGCACATGCGGGGCCATAGCCATAGCAACAGCATTTGCACTTCCAGGGAATAGGTGGACAGATGTAGGAACAGTTCTCGAATGAAAGAGGTTAGTTGGATTGTGAACTGTGCAAGTGACAAGGACCACATCATCAGTCTCCTGGCAAGCTAGACTCGCGAGGCACTGTCATGGTCACACAAGCAAGAGAGAATAAGGGGTCTTACAAGTGTCGGCCCATGACTTAATCCCAGTGATGTCAATGTCCAACATTTCAACACAACTCAATGGGCTATGCTCCGCCATTAGCAGTGCACATGGTCAAGCCAAGCTGTGGGTTGATTGGTGTAGAGCTTAGGATGGCTCTAGGTTTATATTCCCACTTTTCTACATATTCCAGATACTCCCCTGTCATTCCTACTGATTACCGGTCCATTTATCGTTGGTCCGACGTAAGTCCGATGTTAGTCCGCTAGTCCTGTAGTCCTGTACACTCAGACCACTCTCATACCGACCGGAAACTCTTCGGCCTAGACCGGCAACTCTTTCTTTTTACTTACATTTGATTTCGCTCTGTTTGGTTTGGTTTGTAGATCATTATATCTACTTCTGAGGTACTTACACAGTCTCAAAATATGCCTGGGACTATAAAAACTTGTTCTGAGGTTCGGAAATGGATCTTTTGCTACCTACGACCTACCATCTATTGTCCGACACATCATAGCACCCCCTCGAGCTCGTCACAGCTGTTTCCTTTCGCAGACTGACATCGGACTACCGCGGGAAACTCCGGACTACCTTCGGACCAGCGCAGGTCTACCTTCGGACCACCCAGGATCGTTACAGGACTTCACCGAGAGGCTTCAGGACTCACTGGGTTCTCTTTGGGGACGAACCTATCGCCTAGGCAAGCCCCCTGATCATATCTGGTAGTACCCTTTCACCAGAGTTGTGATCTACACATCGGTATGTCAAGGGCCCTGTGCACATCTTCTTTTAAGATTACTGTGCCATTCAGGTTACACTTGTATTTGCTATACCACAAAAGGCCAATGAAATGCTATTTAGAAAGAAAGACCACCACCTAAGCATTTAGCTTATGTGGAATGGTTTACAAATCTCCAGCACTGGAATCGGGGATGAGGATGTATCAGGTTCATAAGGCATTTTACAATGTTGAATTCACATCATCCATTGTGCTCGTTCAACTATTGTGCTGACTTCTACCAACTCTTGCTGCAGCATTCTGGGCAGTCTGAGCACATGGGAACGGTAAAGGCAGAAACATCCAGCAAAGAAAGGAGTGTAAAGTAAATAAAAAAAGGTAGTGCCATGTGGTGTCATGGCAAGGCTCATTGCCACATAGTACCCTGAGCACATATAATAATTAAACAAACATCAGTCACAGCAGAGGAAAGAAAACATGACATACATAGCTGAAGGTCATGGCAAACCCTTGATGGAGGCCCTCATACAGGAACAACCAAAACAATAATTAGCCTTTGTATGGTAAACATACTATCTGTTCTCTTAAAAGCTGACTTTGGAGGTGTGACAATGGGAACTTTAGGACTCTGGAGTGGACTATGAGTAACCAACAATAAGCTACTGACTTTGGAGGCCACTGTAAGTAACCAAGGGATATTGAACAGAGGGCTCAACAGAGGGCTCTGAGGCTTAATTTGAGTGGGACTCTGGACCTCCATTTAAATTGTACTGGCACTATGTTTTTCTTGCTCAGTATCTTTGTCTGCACAGGATCAAGGCTTTGGGACATAAACAATCTCTTATAATTCTGAATTACAAAACCACAGTGAAAGTATGTTGCACTCTCAAATCTATCAAAGTGTAGATAATTACAATAGAGCACAATAATATTCATTACATTAATAACCTCACTCAAGGTATGACCAGATCTATGATAGTATTTATACAAGAGTGTATGCAATGGACCCAAGCAGAGATTTGATTATATTTCACTGCATATCAGAATAGATACATACATGCATCCACAATCTTTGAAAGGCAACTTGTCCTCAAGAACACCTGGGGCTAGTTTGTGGTGTGGATTGACAAGAGCCTCTGCAGCACCAGCAGATTCATGTGCAATGACATATACTATTTTTTAAAGTATGTGTTGATCATGTCATTGTAGTACTGAGTCACTGCCATGTGGAATACCTTCAGCTTGAGGTGATTACTACACATTGCCTGAATGGGTTGGCTGCACTGCCTTTTCCAATCCATGAATGGTTCTTGGCTGCCATGCAGAGTCGACACTGCCAATGTTGATTTCCTCAACTGGGAGACCTGAGTCATTGAGATAGATAAAATGGTTTCCATTGGTGCCATACTGTCAAGCACATGTTCATTTTTGGCACAGCCAGAAGACATTTCATGTTGACTGAAAGTGTCAAACAAGGAACACACAGATTGTTCTAGACCCAGGACTCTGCTGACTTCTCAGATTGTGATTGTGATCTATAAGACTGGTACTCTGGTATAAAATGAGAGCAGATGTTATTATACTCCTTGTGCCATCAACATCTGCTACTAGTCACTATGTCTTCCTCATCTACAATTAACTGCTGCTAGTGGGTTCCTACTCTGTGACAAGCTTTGAGCCTGAATCAGATATAGTAGATCCTGCTGTGATTTATCCTCAGCAACTTGCCCAGAAACTCAATACAGCAGCTGGGGTTTTTTGCACTCAATGGAATAAAGTCAATCATGGAGAATTAGGGCCACTCTCACATCCAATCAGTCCTCTTGGCAGCTGTCATCTGAAGCTCATGTTTCTACTGCTAGTGGTTTCCCTTTCTTTCAGAAACAGTACCAGTGGAATCATCATCACTGGCAGACAGGTCCAGAGGAACTTCCTCAGGCTACCATTCCTCCCTAGACTCCCTTTCAACAGCAGGATCATAACTGGAATTTATTGGATCATCAAGTTCAAAACAGTTCTGTGATGGGTCAGGTTGATTCAGAAATTATGGTATCTAATGACATGCAGCCAGTGCCATCAGAGGTACCAGTTATATGGTGTCATCAGTCTCAGTCTCAGTACCAAGAACAGGGACAGGGACAGGGACAGGGACATCAGAGCCATCAGGAGAAAATCTCCATTATTATGTATCTGGTAAGATTAAAGATTCCAGTCTATTGAAACTATTCATATTATTCCATTACCAGCCTCCTTTATAAATTCCCTGGAAAATCTGATAGAGGCATCCAACTGGAGCAGTGTGATAAATGCTGCATCACTCAAACTATGCAAGAACATATGTATGATCCTGTCCAATACCATCAAGACTCCCACTGCAGAAGAGGTTTTAGCAGAAACCATATTTGATCTTGCTAAAACTGCATTCCTACCAATCAGACTCAGTCGGTCATTGGAAAATAGTAAGCTTTATGATTGTGTTATTTAAATAATCAAGGTGGAATCAACAGTATTTGGCTATAGTTGCAATCAAACTCTTTCAGAAGAATGAAAAGGAACAACCAGTAAGGCTGGGAGACATCCTTGTGAGCTTTCAAAGATGAGTACATCTAACGATGAGGCCTTGGAGCGGGAACTTGACCACTGTGTGCTCTCGACACAAAGTGACCACAAGTCTGGCATCATCAAGTACTCAACTGCTCCCTCCCTGTCCACTCAGGGTCCTCTTCAAGCAATCATACCTGGAGATGAGAAGCTGTTGACCCTATAGCAATCCCCAGGCAGCAGGATTGACTATGATACACTGAAGCGCAGCAAAGCAGCTGGGGCAAACGGCCAAGAGCCCAACCATGCTCTGATACTCCAACTTAAAGAAGCACAAGGGCAGCTGCCCAATTATGGTAAGGCTCAATGCAAAGGACCTTCCAACTGCCAAAGGGGCTTTTGTGAGCAAGTGCCAGAAAACGAGTATACCCTGGAGGAGCTGGTTATGGATGGATTTACGGTTGTTGAGTGGAATGGCCAGTGTGTGTCACTTTTTTGTTAAGCAGCTATGCTAACATTGACATTTTCAGAACTCCAACCACCATCATTGACCAGAAGGACCGCATAATTACAATGGATTGGGATGGTGTCCAGAGAGGAATAAGTGCTGAGCTGAAATGAGCTGCTTCTGCGGTTCAAGGACGAGGCAAGTAAAGAAGGGGTAACTATACCTCTTTATCTGTTGGTGTATCTTATGGAGGAGCCAAACGGTCAGGCTATTTTGCACCCTCCCCACCTTGTTGAGTTGTGTGGATAAGGCTCGTGGAAACTAGTTCACAAGCCCACCAACAAGGCTATCACAGATAGGCTTTGCTCAGATGGCATTTTTTCTGTGCTGCCGGATTCATGAGCAGTATGCCCTGCCTGTACATTTTATCCATCCCTTCTCACAACTTTCTTTAGACTGCTTTATGTTCTTTTCACCAAATATCAGTGCTGACTATGAGGCCAACATCAATGCCCTCCTTGAGATGTATACGGACTTGGAGAAGCCACTTAGCAACAGTGTCTTCTCTACCTGTATCTTCAACTGTAGCCCTGTGTCATCACACTAGAGCATGTGGACAATACCAATGTCCTCTAAGGTTCGTGCACTATCTTTTCATGCAGATCATATGATCCTGCTCAGTATGGGAACCTTATCCTGTTTACCCTGGAATTGGTGATCCAGTTTCCCCCTGGGTCGACTGTGCTCATTCCATCTGACACCATTTGTCACAGCAACATCACCCTCAGGAAACCCACCAATCCTTCACTCAGTATTGCCCTGGTGGTTTGTCTTGCTGGGTCATATATGGATTTAGAGCATCAACTTGATCGCTTCATCCCCAGATGTCAAAGATCCTTTCAGAAGACTCACTGAGGAGCAGTGTAGGGACCGTGCTGTTGGCTTATTTTCCAAGGTATATAGGGATAGGACCACCACATGTGCTTTAAAGAGCTGTCGTTAGTAGTTTCATCATGGTTATGGTTATTGTCCAAATCTGTCTGCCAGTGCATTGATCCAATGCCATGGTATTGTTGCTATCACCCCATGTATATTAGATCTCCTGCCAGCAGTACCATCTCACTAACTTCAAAGACCTCAAACGACCTTTATGGAGGTCAGAACAAACACAGTCTTATCATCTCAAATACTTCTACTAGACAGCACATCAGCATAGTATCTTTTACTAGTACACCTGCACATAGTTTACAAAGGTCAATCATTCTATTGTATCTCTTATGCTGCTCATAGTTTATATCATATATTAGGCTTCCTAACAATTCCAACATATAAATAGGCAGTGGCCCAGCACCCGCAGGGTTGCTTAGCTTACTAGCAGCTGAGGTTTTGTAGATGCCCCTCCCCTAGGCAGCTCAGGCAAGATGTTTGGGTCACCCTACTAACCTCATGTGCCAATGTCTGGCTCGTTGTGGCAGTTCAGGCAAGATGTTTGGGTCATCATGGTGCCTCATGTGCTAATGTCGTTGTGGTCTAGAAGGGCATTCATAAATGAAACAGCTTTTAAGGCATACAGTGCCACCATCATAATAGCAACAAATAAACAAACAAAAATTCTTGGAAATGTACGATACATTTTCACAACATCCAGCTAATATTGTCCAGCGGTTTGTTTTTCGTTTTTGCACCAAAGCCGCCTTGTCGTCGCCCTGCTGTCAGCATTGTCGTGGTGGTCCGAGTCATGGCCATGGTTATTAATGCACAGTGTCCTCATCATTTTGTGAGCAACCGAGGTGACAAGCCATCATTATCGTCATTGTGGTTGACACTTGCTCCTTAACTTGGATGACTGATCATGATGCCGCCTCTTCTGACCATGTTCTTCATTCAGTGAGTCTAATATGCCCTCCATTTCATACATATCGAACCAACTCTTTGCATTAGATGATTTAAATGGATGAACTATCTTCCAGGGCATCAAGAAGCAAAGCTAACCACCGGTACTATGCAAAACAGATGGCAAACTTGTGGGCAAGGCCCAGGGTTGTTGTAAATTGAATCAATGTAGGTCAACTTCATCATCTTTTTAGAACCAAAGAACAACACAAACAACACAAGGTGTATAAACGCCAACAGATGAGGACACTTAGCAAAATCCAGAAGAACAAGAAATCTCAACAAGAGCCTGCCACTATATTGCATCAACCTACTCCTGTTGCTCATGCTGGCCCCACCAGACCTGGTCCACCCACTCCTCTGTGCCAGGTACCAGAAAACACATTGATCACACGCAATTTGGATCTGGTATCCAGTATAATTGGGGTTTAAGTTTCTGGATGTGCTGAAACGATCCAATGGCCAAATGGTCTGACCACCATCCTCCCAACACTCCTTCATGATGGCAAAAATCACCTCAAGTATGATGCAGAATATGTTCAGGAGAAGTGACACTCCAGAGTAAACACATTGACTTCTTAAGCTGGTCACCCTTCAGCAATGGGTATGATCTCATATTGACCATTCAAAATAATCTTTTAGTCGGGCACCCTGTTGTTGTCCGAAATTTTGAGGATACCCATGCATTCTCCAACAAATTATCGAACGTATAAACAGATACTACTGAATGATTCAAATTCAAAAATTTAGTCACTGTCGTGTACGCGGAACAATGTCAGATGTAGTTGAGGAGATAAACAACCTGATGCAATGTTGGTTCATACTCAACATTCCTTTGACACATTGGTTGATGCCTCAATCTATCATGTTCGTATCTCATACTTTTGTTCGTTTGTCTATTGAAGATGTCATTTAGTATGTTGGACAATGGCTTGATGATTGGCTGGAGTCAAACTCAATGGGATCTCCCTTTTGAAAAGAGGAAGGTGGCAGGTGATAACATTGCAGTCCGATTCTGGGCACTTGGCCATCAAGCTGGTACACTCACATTATCTCACCACGATGCTGATGCTGATGTCACATACATTCAGGTCATGTCAGCTGTCAAACTGTGGACAGTGTACTTTCTTTGCGACCCTTTGATTTTCCGTGAACACCTCTTAAAGATTGTTGATGATCTTTGCAATCTAGATATCTGTGAGTATCCCGAGATATATGGGGAAACTGTATACTTATATCCCAGGGACCTGTAAGTTCTTATTTCAATTTCATCAGTTACTATTGTCATGAACTCGATATGTTAACTAATAACCATGATATCTGATAGCCACTCACAAAGAGGCCAAAACTGATGCTTATCACAAGTTTCATTGTCAATTATATCATGTAGCATTGTCATGTATGCTTCAAAAGCCCTGAAACCCTATTTTGAATGGTGGAAAGTTGTCCAATGCAGCGATAATCACTACCATTGAGTGGTATATGGCCTTGGGCCATACATTGCTGACTATAAGGAACTGGCATTACTGGCCTGTATTTGGCACTGAATGCTAAGTGATATTCAAGATGCATAGGGAGTCATTGTAAAAACCTTGACAAAGGTGGTTTGTGGCGATTATGTGAATATACCGACCTGTTAATCAATGAGTTGGATGCTGGTGTTCTATAGCACTTCAGTCAACCCAAAAACAGGGCCTCTTAGACTTTTAAAGGTTCGCCCCATGATTTTGTAGAGAATTTAGTGGGTATGCCCAAGGATGTTTCTATCAAAGGCATATATTTTCCCCTTTTGTAATCATGAGCATGCCTATTGAATACATTTTCTGCATCTTATCTGGATCTTAGGTGATTTTCATGGTCTTCCTGGACATTTCCACACACCTTTTAGCATTATTTGAGCACATCCTGGGTTATTGTTTGGGCAGATCTCCATACACTTTTTAGCATGATTTGGGCATATCCTGGGTTATTATTTGGGCATGTCTTTGGTGTTTTTCATGGTCTTCCTGGACATACCCACAGTGTGACACAGTTTTTGGCATCATTTGGGCATATCTTCGGGATATAGAGAACAATTCTATCTATCACTGAACCCATCCTACCTTCATACCCTTGGGGCCCAAACTGTAAATGCAGGCCTGAGGCATTAACTTCCAGTGGCTTTGTCATGATGGAGCCACTCCACTCTACAGCAGAGTTCCTGAAAGACTGCAGGAGCCTTTCAGGGAACTTTGCTTCTAAACCATCAAGCTCCAAGTCAAGGCTTACAGATTTGAAAACAATGGTAAGTAACTCAGAGATTCAAATTTGAGAGGCCTTACCATGACATGGTCCCATCCTGTGAATGATGCCCAGCATCAGAATCTATTATGGCCGAGCCAGAGCCATGGAACTAGGCATCTGTTTGCCACTCCAGTGACCAGAAGCCGCAGCTCGGCTGACCTGTCAGAGTCGCGTCGGCAGTTGTAGAGGCTGTGCTGTCACAGTAACAGTCACAAGGGTAAGTCACGGTAACTCTGAGATTGAATTGTAAAGAGGACTCACCGTGACCATCAGAGAAATGGGGAGGTGAAGATATAGCTAGATGAATGTGGTATAACTATGTCAGCTTGACATGTATGTATCAGCCCTTGCCAAACTATGTCAATAATTACAAATCAATCACAAGTGTGATAAAGGTCTGAAAAGACAAGGTATGTGAAAGGAAGGAAGATTTTCCATTATCTTAAGGATAGCAGAATGCTTTGAGATGGCACACATCATCTCTACAACTGGCAGACATGTGACCAGTTTGTCATGTCTTGTTACAGATCAATGAACTCGAGAATTCATATAACACACGAAAATGCTCATATCTCCACTGCATATTGCCCGATTTACATAGATATTAGTTCAAATGAAAGGTGCGAGTCCGTACAACCTCCAATACAGCCACTGCTAAGCACAAAACTCACACACTGAGATCACGTGACTGGTTTTCTAGATGACTTGTGGCGAGTGTAGAGGCAAAAGAAGTAATCTGGTGACCAGGCTGTGAGTCAATGAGGCTGTGAGGTAAAAAGCTGTCCTGTAACTTACTAAGGTTGGTTTCATAATAGAACATTTTGAAATCTCATCGGATCAGTGTGAGTGGGCACCCCAACATTGTAGATAAAAGTCTTGATGCTCAGAAGTGGCATGGTTGCCAGATCAGCAATTCACAAACTATGTCAGCATCCCGACGTGGAATTGGTTCTTGGTCTGTAGTTTTTTTGTATTCGTACTTGTGGACTCATTTGGATCATTATGTATCTCATCTCTTGCTGTTCTACCAGCAAGCAACTTGTGTGCAGAAGACAAGAGTTTAATACGGGGTTTCTCGAACGCCAGTGCGCGCGAGTTGGATGTTGCTAAAAAAAAAGCTTGTCACTGTGAACAACATCTACAAGAACCCAGACCTCTTGAGGTTGAATTTTTTATATTAGAAGAGCAGTTAGGCTTGTCACTGCGAACGACATCTACAAGAACCCAGAACTCTTGAGGTTGAATCTTTTATATTAGAAGGGCAGTTGGGGACCAGCTGGGTATGTATTTCTCTATCCCACACTTTCTACCCAATCTCAATCGACAATGAGTGAGGTTGCAGGAGCAGTGATTGATTTATGATGAGTCTGACCTTGTTTTTTTGTGTATCAAGTCAACATTCAACAGGGAACTTGAAGTTGAACTTTCAAATGAGGCTAGTATCACTGATGGACACTACAACGAGTCCGCACCAGGTCGCATTGATATGGATCTTGGTACAAAGATGCAGGAATATGATGTATTCGGATGGAGCAGCTGCGCAAGCATTTCAAGATCCATGACTTGGGACCTACCACCGAGATTCTGGGCATTAAGATTGACTGGAATGGCACCAATCACTCTCTCACTTTGTCTCAGTGTCAGTATTGTGTGGAGATGCTCGAGCACTTCACTATAGGTGATTGCAAGCTTGTTAGCACACCCATGGATCCTGGTTTGTCTTTGATTCTGCTTCAGCTTCCCAGACACCTACAGAGATCGCTTCAATGCAATCAGTGGACTATGGTGGTGCTGTTTGTTCCTTGCAGTATCTCTCTTCCACTACTCATCCAGATATTGCTTACACTGTTGGTAAGTTTGCCTTCTTCACTTTGAATGCTAGCATAGTGCATTGGCATGCAGTCAAGCACTTGTTTTGCTACATCAAGGGCATCATGGACTATGGCATCACCTATTCTCCTGATCCTTCGACATCTCAGCTCTTCTCCACTTACTCTGATGTGAATCATGGTGGTTGCAAGGACTCTGGGTGCTTTCCTAGTGCATATATCATCAAGATTAACCCTGCTCAAACTGTTAGCCCCATCGGAAATGGAAGAAGTTGATGACAGAGACATCTGAGTATATGGGGGTACACAAGTAGCGCAAAGTGCTAGAAAGTCTGTAACGAAGTAAAATGATCAAAAGAGGGCGAAATCACCAAAAGTAACACTGGCCGCCATTTTGATGAATGAATGTAGTGGGTCACCGGGTGTGACCAGTAATTGTACACAGTCTGTGTTACATGTGGTGATTTCACCCTCTTTTGATTGTTTTACTTCATTATAGACTTTCTAGTGCTTTGCGCTACTTCTAACCATCACTATTGGATTTTCCATGGTCTACAACCTTATCCAACTTCTTTCCTCAAGTCTCTAGACCCTTGTATTTGCTCTACACACCTCTATACTTTGTTTCTTTGAGTTGTGATTACTTTTCCCACGTTGTTGCTGATTGTGGATTGTGGCTGCCATTGTTTGCCAGTATTTATAGCCACTAGACATAAGCCTTGAAGTTCTATTTTCTGTTTCCCTTGGTTACTCACAGTGGACTCCAGGTCAGTAGCTCATTGTATTTCGCTCAATATCATTCTCGGTTACTCACAATGGACTCCAGAGTGATCTCAAATTCCCTATTTAGTGGTTATCCCACTCCCACTCGCTTTCAGCCCTTATCAAGTTACCATTAGAGACTGACTTTCTTCATAGATATCTACCTCTTTTTCAACATTGTCCAAGTGAATTTCCACGACATTGTTCTAGTGTGCTCATAAGTTTTTTCATCTTGATTTTTTATAGATAGACGGTCGGCACTACTTACAGTTAACTGACTTCCATCCATAGCTTCCCTCTCCTAGGTATTGTAGAATATGCCATCTTCATTACCAAATTCACCTATGAGTGTATTACTGATTATATTATCTTGCAGTGAGTTGGCAGTTTTAATCTTGGAGATGCTGGGTGCCTGAGCTGAGTGCAGTTTTATTGCATATCCCTACACTATCACCCAGTAACATAGTTGGTAACAGTTCATAATAAGGCTTATAATGGTTGGTTGAAGTTCACAATGAAGTTTGATTTTTTTCCTACAGTTTGTTGTAATGTATTGAGTCACTATAGTCGGTTTGTAAATGACTGTTTGTCCATATACATAATCCTTCGCTTCACACCTTAAAAAAATCCCTTGGTAATAGTGTGTAATGATGTTTGTAATGATTGGTTGAAGTTCATAAGGAAGTTTGTTCTTTTCCTATAGTCTGTTGGTGCAGGACATATGTGTCACGATCTTATTGAGTTTGTGTTATTTTAGAGGATGGAGATATGAAGGTTACAGGTATGAGAGAGAAGATAGACTGAGTCACTATTGATATTTGTAGTGAGGGAAATACATTGATACAAAGGACTATATGTACTAATTCTAAGTGGGGTCTGGATTACAATATAAATGGTCAGCATATACTTCCGTAGAGAAATTGATAGGGTCCCCACTGTTCAAGCATTGACCTTGCAATACTCGGTGAACCCTGCGCAAAGGAGCTATCAGAGAAGATGCTTAGTGTGATAATAATAAAGAGATGCCAGGACAGAAACATACAGTGGTGGATGAAAGTACTAGCATGTGAACAGTTGTTATGTTGTAGTTGCTCTGAAAGAGTCTAATGGGGGAAGTGTCATGCTTGTACCACCAATCAAGGTGGAACTTTTCTAAAATTGGGTGACCAAAGACTCAGACACGTGCAACACCCTATGCATGATTTTTCCCTCTTATCATCATTTTAGCTTATTGTAGACTTGTAGTGCTTTGTGTGACTTCTGACCATCACCATTGGATTTCCCATGGTCGATAACCTTATCAAACTTCTTTCCTCAATGTTCCAGGCCCTTGTGGTCGCTCTACACATCTCTACACATCTTTTCTTTGAGTTGTCATTACTTTCCCACAATTGTGGCTGAATGTTGGTTACTCACAGTGGACTCCAGGTCACAGTACACAGTTTCCTCTTTGATGAGGATCATGGAGTAACAGCTTCAGGGTGTGCATTGACCTCCAATTGAAGTTTTTTTAGAAGGATGTCTTCACGTTGAGAAAATGTGTATTTGGTGATGCAGGGCTCGGAATTTGAGTTTAGCCAAATCCCAGACAGATGTGAGAAAAGCATAGTAAAGTCGGGCATGGCATTGAAATCTCCAGAGCATGACCTCAGCAGACAGTGCATTTCTACCGAGCGCTGATGACATTGACATTGAAAGGCATCTGTCAGATGAGCACAACAAACTCCCCAAAGTCTTAAATTGTTTAATGGCACTTCGTGTGCAGATTTGGTCATCTCAATAATCAAAAGGCTTTCGAATGTCATGTGCATCAACCTATCAGGAGAGATGAGCAGAGACCATGGGGCACCCCGAACATCTCAATAAGTATTTGGTGGTGTGACATTGAAGGGCAATAATATATGGTCACGCACACTAGTTGTAATATAAATCATTTGTTGGCCTCTTTTGGATTACATAAGTAAAAGGGCATTCCTGGCTGTGTCTATGTGTCAGCAAAATGTCAGCAATTGCCATTGGGCAATATTGACCAATCAGCAGCCTCGTATTACCGGCTTTCCGCAACCATTTTGATCATATCTCATCCAGATTTGATCAGATTGATTAGATTGTTGCACCATTGGAATCAGAAGAACAGTGGCTATGACTTTTCTGGTGACATCAAAAAGGAATAATGAGTTTCCTTTTTGGGAATAATGTTTCGCAGATTAGGATGCAGCCCTTTCTTGATAGGGGCATGTTCCTGTTCTGTTCTTGTAAATTACATAAGCAAGAAGCGCACCACATGCAGCCACTACTCCTACAACATTTCTATTTTGGGAATCTCACTCATTACATGTTTTCCACCTCAGTCTCCTGCTTTTCCCTGGCATTATACAGTGTGTGAGTGTACATACATAGTTACATAGTATATATGCCATAATAAACTATTCCCACCACTTCAATGGGGTTCTACATGCTTCTAAGAGATGTGAATAAAAATAGGGGAAAATGTAAAACATATCCGCATTTTTGACACTTTCAACATAGGGGCTCCAAAAGGATATCCCCACATCCCCTTCACATATATCTACAACATATCAAAAGGACTTGGGACTGAGATAAAAGCCTGTGATGTTATGAGATGTTCTCCTCCTGATCCTTTTTTGCTCAATGCAGTCATACAGTGGATGCTAATGGCTCGAAAATATGGGTCATATCTTTCTACATGTATTCCCTTGAGATTTATTACTTTGGCTGATTTACTGGGCTCTCTGATGGATCACAAATCAGCATTTTCGCCATTTTCAGTATGTAGAGAATAGAAAAGAATACATTGCACATATAATAGTCAGGGAAACTCGATGGGACTTTGAGAGACAATCATTCCACCATTTTGGAGATATTCCAACTTGAATTGAAGGCAGGAGGAGTCCTTGCACTTGACCATTACGGTGGGTGCAGATCTGGTCCAACTGGTCAGACTGGTCTCATACCAAGATTTGAGGGTGGCGTTGAAGGATTCATGTTCTCAGGGGTCAATTGCCTCGACTTGGGTGAGGCACAGAGAGTCAGATTGCGTGACACCATTACAGGTTGGCCAAATCTTACAACTATGGCTGCTTTTAAGAGGTCCTGAGGCATCCCGTCCACAATGTACGAAAAAAACTTGCACACTGTAGGAGCTGTTTATACTGCCATACTTATTCAAGTTGTTGCTATACTCCCGGTAGTATGTTTCGATGGCTACTAATCTTATTTCTTGTGCTACTACTGTCTACTGGTGTATGGTTGACCAGCTGTTGCCCTTAACGAACAAACACAGTGAAGATTGAACCACTGTTGGTACCTGCATCCTTGCCTTTGAGAATATTCTTCACTGTTTCCTTCCAAAAGCATGCTGCTGCTTGAGATTGGTCATCAAAGACTTGTCTTTTGTGTCCTGATAGCAACTGATGCCTCCAAAGGAGTTCTTGCACTTTCGTGCAGCGCAATAAAAGAAATGGCAGGGGCAGCCACTGTAATCCTGAATCTTGAGAAGAAGGTATAGATCTAGCCCCCCCCAGCTCCTAGCAAGGTACATAACTGGCTAGAGCTATCCAGATCTGTCTAGTCCTGGTTAGGAGACACAAAGTCTTGGTTAGGGATCAAATGTTGGTTAGTTTAAACATTGTTAGTCTGCCAGTGGGTTAGGAATATTGGCAAAGCCAATGGTTAGTCCAGGTTAGGAGGCATAATATTGGTTAATGTCTAGTTAGGATTTTTGCTTTGTTGGTTCTGGTTAGTGTACTTGGACATGCTTTGTTAGTGTCTAGTTAGGATGCCTGCTTTGTTAGGTCTGGTTAGTGTGCCTGGTCATGTAAAAGTGTAGTCAAAAGTATACAAAGGTACAACAAACATGTTCAGTATTGTACATATATTTCACAAGAATGATACTACATGCTGAAATTTGAATGATAGGACTTAGGTACAATGTGAGACAACAAATTTTTTACACAAACTTTCATTAACTTGATATGTTCAAATCTGAGGTGATGTACTTTTGGGTTAAAGTACAAAGACTCATACGTGTAAAGTTCAAACTTACCTACACAAGGCTGCCAAATCATCATTTGATGATTGCTTGAATGGTTCTAGGTCCTAGGCCCTAGGGTGCAAACAACATTGGGCATCATTTTGGGGAGAGAGGACATATCCCAAGTTGTCATTGTTCGAGCACTTTGTCCCATGGAACGACTTGTGGAACCAACCTGCCTATCAGTTATTTGAACCAGTCAACAAATGATAAATTTATTATTTAAAACATCAACTTACCTTGTAATCTTGTACTCTCTGCATTTTCTTGATAAGCTACTGCCAGTGTTGAACCTGCCTGGCTTGGCTTTGATAGAATCTATCTCTTCCTGACCATCAACATCGTTACCAAGGATATCCAGAGCAAATTTGCACAAGTGCCAAACATTTAATTTATCAAAAGAAAGCTGGGCATTATTAAGGAATCTCTGCTCTTGATGGTAACAGAGAATTAAGATAATTACAAAGATGATGGGCAAAAGAAACTTTTCCAGAAATGTCTAGTGATACCGCCAGAGATGAGCTCTTCTCTGCAGAGATCCTGGTAATTAGAAACTGAAAAAGTGCTGGCCTTAGCCTCCTTGATGGCTTTGATAGTGTCTTTTTGCTTCCTAGTGCCATATTTGATACATGTAACCAGGCATTGCTCCAGGTAGTCAGCGACGTAGGCTGCATGCATGGTAGATGGAGGTAGAATGTGACAGAGTATGTTTACAACACAGCCACCTATGTTATAGTTTCTTCTCTGTCTTCTTGATTTCTAATTTCTCTTCGAAATTGGGTGCTTGAAGGTTGGCTTGAGTATTCCATTTCTGGCAGGCAGCCTTCTCCTCCTCCTCTTTAGGCCTATCAGAGTTGTCAATAGCATCTCTCATGCATGGAAGTATCAAGTAGAACTCTTCGTATGTGATGGGTTTTGATGGAGCCCATAGCTTCTCTTTTGTTACCTTCAATATAACTTTCCCATTGTATATGTTTGGCAAGTGACCTGATTCCCTCGGCAAATTCAGTACCACCGGATCTACCTAAAAATAAGGGCTGATGAGATTTACCAGGCGACCAAGGGTTTCCCTTACCATAGCCCCCAAAGCTACCACATCTTTGAAGCTGCTATTGTGGGGCTCAGGTTTGGCCCAAACAAGTACAAATAAAACACTTGAGGATTGTCAAGAGGATATCTTACATATCCATGGGGCCCTTCAATCACATAGAGTAATTGAGATGAAGGAGAGTTGTTATTGTTGGGATCATGAGAGCAGATTAGCAGGGAGTGGATAAAGATGTATTGTCAGGAATTTTGGTACTGACAGTGGAGAATGTCATAGATGTATTGCGGGATCCTATGGCGCGTATTGCTGTAGAAGAAAATCTAAAAGATTTGATGTGTATACCAACCCATCAGGAGAGAACCAAGCACAGTGTTTCCCATATGGTCCATTGTAGTTGATTGAGATAACCCATAGAACCCAAAACATTGACTCTAAATCATGTTGTGGCTCATGCGCTTTGGATGATTGACTGTTTTGCTTGATGAGCTCCGTAGCAATAAAAGGAAAAGTATCCTTAACAAAAAATAATTAACATATGCACAAAGAGAATAGTGTTGTCTACTTACCATTACCCCAGGAATCACCAAACAATGTCGTGAGTTGAAAACTGGGAGTCACTCTCCCACTGATCACCTTGCCAGGACTCCTACTTTTATATTGATCAACAGCCCCTTGGGATCTTGACTAGGACAGTATAACATTATCAAAAAGATTTGTGTACCTTTTTACTTACTTGTCCTGTGATTCCCTGCTGGTGATTTCCATTCAGTTGAAAACCTCAATGATGACATTTTGGTAAAAGTACAATTCAAGATAGGCTTTACAAAAGCAGAGCCACAAGCACAAGGTGGATGTTATACCAGTCTGCAGCTCTCCAGATGGCAATTGACAATCATTAACATTGATCTTGTTGGTAAGTAAGCCTTGGCTTTACCTCTTGTTCTGATCATTCATTTTCTTCCATCATAGATAGTGAAGCTAGGGGATCCCAAATCAAATCCATCTGAGAGGCTGTCATTCCAAGGCAAGGAGCATTACTGAGAAAGAAATATATTCATGACCAGTCCATCATCAACTGATTGTAGGTGCAACAGATGTGGGTCCTACAGTTTCCTGGGAATGAGGAATATCTTGACACCATATGGCTATATATACACCAGTAATATCTTCATGAGTGAATCAAAGACTTATGATCAGCTTGCTCATGCAAAGTTCCTCATTTACATCCTATGGCTTCATGATTTGGCATTTTGCTCTGACCTCCAAGTCATTTTTGCTGCTGCCAGGTGAAAAGATCGAACCACCTCAAAGGCTAGTAGTAGGTGAGACTGATAAGCACAGAAATCTTGTACAAGTGGGATAACCACTGAATAGGGACTTTAGATCTCTGGAGTCCACTGTGAGTGACCAAAGGAAACAAAATAGAGGACTCTGAGGCTTATGTCTAGTGGCTGTAAATACTGGCAAACAACTAGCAGCCACAATCAGCCACAATGGGGGTAAAAGTAATCGAGCAAGTATATATTGAGTAGCTCTAGCTTCGGGTTTACAAACATGAGAGCGAGTCTTTAAGTACTATAAGATGGAAGGTGACAGAATCACATGAAAGGTGTGAGTCATCTGCAGTATAGATGAGTCAGAAGCTGTGGATGGCTGTTCATACAATAAGCAAAGATAAAAGACAAGAGGTAAGCAATAGCGATAACAAGGGAGATATGAGTAACCTTTGGTAAGGAATGAGTCAGCGAAGCCGAAGATGTCTAGAGTACAAGGAGTAAACAAGATAGAGACAAAGAGTGTAATAAAAAGAAAGAGTATCTGCATTTCAATCAACATCAGAATCGATCAAGGACAATGAAGAGGGGAATAGAATGAGCACTTGCATTTCCAGCAAGTTCCAAAACATTCTGAGAGGCCTGGGCCGAGTTGGCAACTGCAGGGGCAGGGGTTAGTGGAGAGGTTAATGATGAGGGAACAAAGGTGTTCTGAGCAGTATTGGCCTTCTTCCCAGTGTTCCTCTTGCGCAAAAGGATCTGCACAACTAAATTATGAACATTACACAGAATGGTAAGTGTCCAGGATGTGTGCGAGATATGGTTCAGATTCCTGTACATGTGAACCACCCTAGACGATATGCTCAACAACATTGTCCAGGTACCATTCACTGATTCTAGCTGCCAAGACTGCTGTGGAGGAGGTGATTGAGGTAGCCAAATCCAACTTGAATTTTGACATATCTTTCAAAAAAGTCAAGAACAATTTCTGCATGATGGTGAAAGACAGCCCCAATGATTCTGACTTAGAGTCTGAGTCTGTTGAAAATAATCAGCAGCCAGAAGAAAAATTACAAAAGAAATTTGCTACCACCATGGTTCATCGCTTGGTACACTTCGTTTGCAAATTCTTACACTGAATTGGTATCCAACAAATTCGAGTTGTCGTCAGAGAACTTGAAGACCTCGGCGCCATGTCCTTGGACTTGTAGTCCCGCTTGAAATGACACTACTTCCTCCATATAAGGGATGAAGAAGTGTGTGGACTGGCATCCGAGTTGTTTGAGGACTGTACTGCTAGTACTAGGGTTTTTGAGTCAGCGAACTCAAAGCATCGGAGAGGGTCAGTGGGCCCCCTTGCCAACATATTGTTCATCCCTTTGTGTACATTTGCTTCCATAAATGCTTTAAATCAGCAAATTGATATCAGCTCTGGAGTGGTCCATAGCATTGTAGATGTCTCATAGCATGCAAGCTAGGTCCAACATGGATAGCCAGCCAGTTGTGAAATAGATATGGTCCCCTACTTAAATGGGTTATCTGCCCGAAAGCATTATTTAAGCATCTGCTGTGCTGCAGATTTATTCTAGATTTCTAGACTGATGTACAACCTAAACCTTGACAGTATCCCATGTATTCACCAAATGGGAAACAAGATGACAGATAATGACAGACAACGACAACACTGCCAAACCTAACAAACGACCAAAGCACGACAACACCAAACAGACAACGACAGAAGACTATAGACGAACACAAAAGAAAACTACCAGACTCAGTCGGAAACTACAAAACAACAAAACTGAGGTTCGTAACAGGAGGAAGAAGGGGATTCAAGATCACTTGGACCCAGAGGTTTTCCACTAAGAGGACTAGGGAGATGACCTCGAGCCAAAGGACTGGTAGGAGAAGAAGAACTGCACGAAGAAGGAGGTGGAGAAAGTGAAACGGAAGATAAGGAAAAAATCAAATCGAAAAAAACATAACTAGACATTTGGTGGGACGGTGAGGGGATGGTGTTAGGACGAAAGATTGTTTGAGGGGAAAGCAGCGGGATGGAATTTCTTATAGGCCCAGAGAATTGTTTTGGCATGTTTCAATTCTCGTTCTAAAACCCAGGTATCTTCTTCGGCTGTATATTCTTTCCATCGGATCAGATAAGTGCAGTTGCTAGGGGAGACCCCTGTGACGAATGATCCGAAGTATTTTGAATTTCTCTTTGCCTTCAATAAGGTTAGGAGGTGGGGTGGGGAAGTTCGGGCTGTGTACGGTGTTTTCGCGATAGGGTGACAAGAGAGAGGCATGAAATATGTTGGATGCTCCATGTTTTAGGGAGGCGTAGCTGATAGGTGATGGGAGATAGGTCCTGAGTGATGGTAAAAGGTCCTTCTCATTTTGGAGAAGGTTTCATTTGAGGTTTTTGGCTTCGAGCCAGACCTTGTGTCCTTTGGAGAATGTGATGAACCCTCTGCCATTTCTAGCAGACATAACCTGTCGAGCGAGTTTGTGTGCAGCCAGGGCGTCATCTCGAGCGGCTGAGAGGGTTTTGAGTTGGGATTCGATTGCAGGGAGATTGGTTTCGGCAATGACTATAGGAAGGGGACGGGGTTCGAATCCCATCATGAGGAAGAAGGGGGATTTCCTGGTTACAGAATGGGGGCGATGATTGTGAGCGAACTCCGCTTGAGTGATCAGATCAAACCAGGTAGTGAGGCTGTGGCATCGGTGGCAATAGCAAACGGGGCGGAGAGGTCGGGGAGGTAAAAGACTGCTTTGGAAAGGAATGACTGCTTGAGGTGGTCAAAGGATGTTTGACAAGCAGCAGACCAGTCCCATGGTTTGTCCTTCTTAGTGAGGTTGATGAGGGGACAAGGGGGGAGGTCTTGACGGTGCAAAGTGTTTGTGTCGGTAACGGCGGGCCTGGGATTGGGAACAGCAGGGATGATGGCGATGTCCAGAGCGATGGGAGATTGGGTAGGGGACTGAAAAGGTGATGCCAGTGGTTCCGCGACTTTGCATGGTGCCGACATTGATGACGATGGCGATGGAGGCACCAAAAGTTGGCACCCAATCCAGAATAATGGACCGGTAAGGACTAGTGGGATGAAAGGTGGTTGGAATGGTCCTGACGACAAGCCCGGGCCTAAGGAACTTGACAATAAGTAATCCAATAACATTAAGGAATAATGCTGATAAGAACTCTTACCGCCTGAACATGAACCATCAACGTTGTGCAAGAGCCTACAGCTCCCAAATGCAAGCCTAACCGTTGTCGCAGAGCGCAGAGCACATCTATATTTTCTGCTTCACCGGCCTGTTGGTCCTGCAAACAAAGATACAGGTGAGTTGCCTCCTGCTCACTTACCCAAAATTCTTCTTGAACCATAAACTGGTACTGTGGACGGTTCAGGACCTGGCATTGCGAATGATTCGGAATGTTCGGAATTACCATTTTGGGACAGTTTGCTTGGAATTTGAGCAAACTGTCACAAAATGGTAATGTTCAACTCTTCAAGTTAATCGAGATTAAAAATTTTGTGCCCATAAAAGTCTGGCTCAGTGTGTGTGAGTAATCAGTTTTACTTCGACTTACCATATCCACTGACTTGATGACTCCAAGCTTCTAACTTGATGACCTCCATATCTGGTTCTAATGCTGATTCTGGGCTACAAAGAACCGTCTGGGTCACTCATTCAGAGGGCAGTGGTGTGAGTATTTGAAACCCAGAACGGTAATGTGCCATTGAACGCACAATTAGGCTATCCCCATGGGATTAAAAACTGTTCGTCCCGCCGCTGCTTACGATGATCACATTGAGCAGCGATGACACACCCGCTCAGTGGAATTCCTCCACTGCTCGGGGCATCATCATCCGCAAGCAGTTTAATGCTCTCACAAAGCCCACAACCCTACCATGGAAGGCGTGTACTTATATTATCAGAGATTCTTTGGGACTTCACAACTTCATCTACTGCCATCAAATTGAAATTACCGGGTCATCTCCTTGCACATGGATTGTATACCACCTCTCACAACGACCTCATTTGTGGCCTCTTGCCAGACCATGTCATCCTCAACAACGACATATCCTTTAACACCATATCTGATTGGCAACTGGTATCGGGCATGGTTGAACTCAAGAATGGTCTGTCCCATTTGAATATGGGCAGTGAGTTCTATATGGAACTGGCCTTGCGGGCTATCTCTGTTTTTTCGGTACAGGATGATCGCCGATGGCTTCTTGTTGTTCTTTTCCAATCATCTACCTTCACATCTTTTCTATTCGACCGCAGAGGCTCCATTCAAGGAATCTCGGGGGATATGCACTGCAACGGCAATTCCTTTCTTTCCCTCGTTCTCGGTTTATCTTTGGCCCCACACAAATACTTGGGGTACGATACCACAATATTTGGTCAAGAATTTATACGTTGTATCCACACCCCACTTGGTATTTTCCCTATTCAAATAATCCTTTTCTTGATGCCCAATCTGCATGGGCATGGCAGCGTTGTGAGGCTGCTTAAGTTGACGCAGGCTCAGGTGAGCATTCAGCAAAACTAGATAGAAGGATATATGCTGATCTTGTGGTTAAGCTACTCCATTTGCTTAGCGTTATCCATCCCTCGATAATCCCATTCCTACATTTTCTTCAAAATCCACCTGAGGGGGCCGGCGTTGTCTCCAAAGATACCTGGCACAATCTAGCTACAGCCTTCAATGAAGGCACAATTCTTACCTTACTTTGTGACAAACAAGTCAAAGGGGTTCCACGGTTACTCTACAAGCAAATACCCCCTCCCGATGCCCCCACCACCATCATACTCCCGACAAAAACTCTACAACCCATCTGCATGGATAGCACGGCATACATTTGAGCTCGTGCAGGTTTAACATATTATAGGACCACCCCAGATGCGGTGAATGAGTGCGTTCGCGATGTATATGCCGACGACCACGGGGATACGTTCCAACTCTGCGCCTACCTCTGTCAATTCCTCTTCTCCTACGCCTTCCCCATTGTCGACTTCAACTCCCTGTATGAGCTATTCACCGTCATTATAGATATCTTGCGAAGTACGTGTACTGTTGACATTCTAACTGTTTGGAAATCTTACCACAAATTCAAAAGCTCACAAAGATGCCTGTGACCCCGCTCTAGGGACAGACTTCTCGTCGATCAGCTGGAAGATCATCCACTGCAGTCCATCAATCTGGAACTGCATGATGGTGGCAGCTCCATTGTCTGATTGGGGTCTGGACAACTCTCGCCCTCAAACACGTCGGGATCTTTTGGGAGATTGGGGTTTTGCCGAGGTGCGGAAGGACTCGGTTGTGAATGAACATACCCAAAATGATGACGAGCACTTGGATGCCGATGACAATACCGATACCGGTGCCATCACCGAGAATGACGTGGATAACCCTGAGCCTTTCTGGCACCTACACAATGAAGTGGTGCTGGATGTAGCTGATGGAAACCTGGACAAACAGATGCTGGACTACTGCAATCAAAATGATCACTCCACACTTGATAAGTCAAATTTTCACAACATGCAATGGGTTCCGGTATTACACGTCCTTGATTGCAGGGTATGCAGCCTTACATCACAAAAATTGCTAAAATGCAACATTAGAATATCTACTAATGTCAGGATCTATCGAGACCATCGGCCCATCAGAACCATCGCGACGACAGTCAGTCAGACATAGCCAGCCTATGTATCTCAATTTTCAGATAGATTACATATCTTGAAGTATCAAGGTTGCCTAGAGTTTTGATTTCTAGACAGAGATCGGGGATGTTCTATATAATTCCGACACAACCAGATATGCTCTCACGAAATAGATATTGCATAGATAAATGTACAAAATGCCCATCTGCTTGTATTGAACGTACCATAACCGAAAGTGCAAATACGAGTCCAATGGGCCAAGCTGAAGATGGCCACAATGGACGTGCAGTAGATGGTAGGTGACCTGTGCCTGCTGGAGAGCGCGATGGACTTGGAGAAGATGGCTGGCGACCTCTGCCTGCCGGAGAGCGCAATGGACTCAGAGAGGATGGCTGGCGACCTTTGTCCAGCGGGGAGAGTGGTTGACAACCTCCGCCATGTTCAATGGAGACTCGCATGATTGACGACCTTACCGTGCTGGGGAACGGAATATAAACATAAAGCTGAATGTCATTAGGAACAGAAGAACAAAAATAGGTGCATGTACGCACCCCTGTAGCACCCCTCCGGGGTTCATTTACTTTACTTGGATTCGTGATAAGAGCTTTGAGGCTGGGCATGAGGTGCAAAAGGAGTTTGCAGCCTTGTTTGTGCCACTCAATAGTCTCAGGAGCTCTTATATGTGTGGACATGTATATGCACTTTGATGGTAAATAAAGCGGGCAAAAAATAAAATCATTTAGGTCAACTTACCTTGATAGCACAACAGCTGCCCGAGTTGAATATGGCACCTTTACGAGAGAAGACGATTACATTAGGTCGAGAGGTGCAGCTAGATGCGTCGAGGGTCCTCACCGTCTACGAATTCGGCGACGGTGTACTTGAGGTCCGCATCCGGGTGAACGTACGCAGGGTCTTTGCCCCCAAGCTGCCGAAAATGAGTCAGTCATTGAGATACTTGCCTGAAAACACCTCTCAAAGATACCTCGAGAGCGACACCCTTGAATCCAGAATCCGCAACCGCTGCACTCTCCATGGCCTTGCCGCCGCTGACACTCCCGATGAAGAGACAACTTAGTCGACCAGCTTGTGTTGGACAACATAACAGGTGAGCCCAGGCGAGAGGTGCAAGACCTGCACGAGATCCTGAGGCACGCCTGTCTTGTGTAGCGCATCGATGAAGTGTTTGGCCACCAGGGATCTGTGAAGAGGGTTTGAGAAAGATTGCGTTTCCGGCCACAATAGCGGGCAGGATGGAATTAATGGTCGATACGGATATATATCATCAGCATAGGGATGAAGCAAGAACGGGCGGTAAAGACCAGAGACCCACTTCCAAGGAGCAATCACGAAGACGACGCTGAGAGGCTCGCGTTTGATGTACCGTCTGAATCCGGGCAGATTGGTGTCCTTGAGGGAGACGTTGGAGAGGCAGAACTATTCAAATGTTGCACGAGTATCTCTGCACATACCACAAACTTGTACCCAATCTCGATCCGTTCTATCAGCGTGTGTTTCTGTCAAGCTGCTTGTGCAAGAGCGGCTTTTTGGAGCTTGGCATGCTGGTTGTCTGTGTCTGGTATGATAATGATAGGAACTAGTACTCACCCTACTCAGGAACTGAAATCGCTTTGATCGCTCCATCTCTGTATCTTCCACATCACCATTCTTCTCCACCTCATCCTGTTGAATGTACAGTGCGACTTTGATTACCTTGTCGACTTTGCAAAACATGTCGATGCAGTGCGTCATGGCTCGCGCAGCTGATTTGTACTCTTCATCTAGCTCTTCGTATTTGTTTGAGTCTGAGCCGAGCTTGAATTCAGACTTGGAGCCTTGGCGCCTTCGATTCCTTACAATATTAATATGAGTTGGGCTCAAAACCTCAATATATGTGTACTCACGTCACGCATTTTTTGATGTGGTGTGTTTGTGTACATGTATTCTTGGTATGACGTTGATCAGTTTCAGATGTTGTGTATGAAGGGGCCGACTCAAGGGTTCTAGCCCGCTTTTTACGATTGAGAGCATGTGTGGTGGTAGGGGTGAAAGAATAATCACACGCTATCACACACTGGTCATGCACTGGTCACGCGATCATGCAGTCACACACTCTGGGGAGCACCGCCATGTCGACTGATTTCGACCAATCAGATCGTTCAGACCGATTTTTGAACTCAAGCCACCTTTATTCGATCTCAGACTTTTTGGACCGGCCGTAACCGAGTCGCGACCTTTCTGTCACCTGACGTGCAGTCACGCGTGGCGGTGAAGGGGCTGTTGATGACCATGGGAATATATCGCTCACATCCCTTCCACCTACCCATATGACGTCCGACGGGTCCAGATGACCACAGAATAACAAGGTGAGTCGAAGAAACAGGCTCTTTATTGACTAGTTCTTGCCAGGTGATTATCTGAAAACACCCATAGAATCTGACTTGTACATACACTCTCACTCAGCAATTGGAATATACAGATCTTTGTCTTCAGTTGATGTCTGAGCACGGCAAAGATGGACGACCTATGTTGCATACGACAAGACCTGGACTCGGAGTTTGAGGGCGCTCAATACGCAGGCTGGTGATACTTCTATCTAAACTGGTAGGTTGGATGAGAAGGGAGAGGATTCAGAAGAATTGGATGATGATGTATGGGAGCAAGAAGGATATGGGGCACTTTGACCAGTGGCGGCTAGTTGAAGCTTGCTCATTGGATAGTCAATCGGCAGAGATTTACATGTCTGAGATACATAAAGTATCTACAAGATACAGTCGGGATATGCATCAGACAAGTATCGCACGTCACAGGGAAAACCAGAGATTGGACTCTCACGATCTATCATTGGCTGTCACCTATATCGGGTAATGTCACATTTCTGCAATTTTTGTGATGTACCCTGGAACTTTTCCTTGGCGGGGAAACCAGCTCAACGCCAATTACCAATCACGAAAATGATGATTTAGAGGGATTCTTCTACGTCTTTGCCGCACTCTGTGTTTGGTTTCACATGCCGTATACACCAAAAGTATCTCTCCAATACATTTTTATGCTGGTGGATTTTCAATCATTCAACATAAATCTACAAATCATAGGTGTTGACACCCGGCTCCTTCATTTTCTCGTGGCTTTTTTCGTCAGATGATATGCCCGAGGAAGAAGCTCGACGGAAATGGGCCCACTTCAGAGGACCCTCTTGTGGTGTGTTCTTTCGAGAGAACATCAGCCCATACTTCATTCTGGCCACCAACGTGCTCTTACGCCTTTCTGAGATCTTGCTTCCTCTGACTTGGGCTGATGAAACCTATAAACCAATTGCCACGGCAACGCACAACAACATGATTGCCATCCTGGAGGAGAGGCGCAAACTACCATCTAATGCTTACAATCCACTTCCTCGAATGCTGGAGTGGGACCATGTCATCGCCAACATCACGTCTCGGGTATGCTGGATATGGATATACCTGGACCAGGAATGTTGACACCAATGATCGTCAACACTTGGCCAACACCAAGTGGCAAGTCAACCAATTTATCACCAGGTATGTACAGACTGGTGAGGTCAGCTGTTTCGGTAGTCCAGCAACCAAGCTCCATTGGGTTGTCACACAATGACCGTGTGAAGAAGTACAGGTCCAATCCTCCGAAGAAGCATGTTCCCTATTGTAAGTTGAAAGCGGAGAGGCATACGTGCCATTGGGGGGACGGTGCTTAGCTTGCGGTTCTTTGTTGTTCTGTATTTGCAAATCCCTGTACTTTGTTGCTCTACCTTGTATTGTCACTCATTGCTTGTCACTCATGTAGTATCGTGCTTTTGTATCCAAAGTTTATCCACCCACCATGCAATCCAATTCTTCTCACTTCATCAGCTGTCCTGCAAACTGTGGACATATTTTCTCTGCGCAAGGTCTTAATGCACACCTCACCACAGCAAGAAGCTGTAAATGGTACCGAAAGGGAAAGCTTTGGGATATTCGTGATAGCGACATTGATGATTCGGCCAATAATAATCCCTACCGCGATGAATCTGATGGGATCAATATGGACCGCGGTCATTCTCCACATTCAGACCAAGAGTTTCCGCAGGATGCTCTGAACTCTTCCGACTAGTGCCGTTGAGACAACCAGGTAAGTTTGTCTCATTTAAACACATATTCTACTAAATGCTGTTGATACATAGATCTATACTATGATGACGACAAAAACCGCAATGAAGCGGGACCATCTCGAACTGGACCCAATGCTGATGTCGTGATGCAGGATGAACATGATCAGCTTGTTGAAATAGAACACCCCACCGCTGGATGGGTTATTCGCATGGACCAGACCATCCATGACATCTGGAAACGACACTTTGCAGACATGAGATGGATACTCCAATGATGTACCCATGGAGGGTATCAGAGACAATGGTCCTGGCCAGTTTTTTCCCTTTTCTTCTGAGCTGGATTGGAGGGTTGCACACTGGGCTATAAAAGAAGGTATTGGGCACAAGTCACTGGATTGATTGTTGGCCATTGTATGTATGCTTAACATTTGTGTCATCTCCCTCGTTGATCCAATTCTCAGGTGCAGTCAATTGAGTCTCTCATTCCACAACATACGTGCCCTATACCAAATCGTTGATGTCATGCCTGCGCGAACACCTTGGACTTTCAAGACATGAACATTCAAAGACCAATCGGACTACAAGCACACCATTCAGTCTCGTGATGTTTCAGCGGCCATACGTTCGCTTCTGGGTAACCTGGCTCACGCAAAACATATTGTCTATGCTCTGAAGAAGATATTCATGGACAATACAATGGAGAAGTGGATCTACAATAAAATTTGGACCAGGAAGTGGTGGCATGCTATTCAGGTGAGTTTGTGAATATGTTCCATGAATATCTGTACGAACACCCTGACTACATCTGATATGATACAGTCTAGATTGCTAGTAGGAGCTGCGGTGGCTCCGGTGATTATTGCCACCGACAAAACCCAACTCACTCAATTCTTGAACTCCAAATCGGCGTACCCCATCTACATGCCCTGAGATGCACGCCTTCCCAACAGGCTTGTGTCCTCATTGGATATTTGTTGGTCGACAAGATCATTAGAGATGAATTATCCCGCAGTGAAATGTCCGCCCGGGTTCAATATCTTTTTCATGAATCCATGTGTATCATTTTAGAACCATTGAAGGAGGCTGGTAAAAATGGAATCAAAGTAGTTGGAGGGGATGGCAAGACTCAGCGGGTGCATTCTGTTTTATCCTGCTATGTAGCCGACTATCCAGAACAATGTTTAGTGACGTGTTCGAAATACGGAACATGTCCTAAATGTCGCAAGATGGCGGATGAACTTGGGGAACCGGAGCCAGGGAATCCCCATACACAAAAGTGGACAACCTCCATCATTACGAATGCTAATCAATCTACTCGGACCAACAACAAATTCCACCAACAATGCCGGGAATACGATATTTCTGGATCTGTCATGACACTGTTTTGGATTGGATTCCCCCACTGTGATATCCATCAGTGTATCACTCCTGACATCTTACATCAACTGTACCAAGGAGTATTCAAGCATCTGATGGAGGATGATCTCTTGGATCCTCAAGAGTTGGATCTAGACTATGCGCACTGCCCCCATGCTATGGTGTATGACACTTTGCCAATGGTTGGTTAGCAATGGGCCAAATTGGAGGCAAGGAACGTAAGCACATGGCTCGGATTTTGCTAGGCTGTCTCATTGGTAAGGTACTTCGAGATGTTATCATAACTTACCGTTCACTCTTAGACTTTATATATCTTGCTCAATACTCTTCACACAACAACGATTCTGTATGCTATATGATGGAGGCATTGGACAGTTTTCACCGCCATAGAGAAGTATTGATGAATTTGAACGTACGCGATCATGTAGACATTCCTAAGTTCCATTCTTTGTTACATTACGTGGATTCTATCACTCTACAGTACAACTGACAACTATAATACTGAGATGTTTGAACATTTTCACATAAATATTTGCAAAGATGCTTGGAGGGCATCAAATGGACGGGATGAATAGCCTCAAATGATCATGTGGCTGGAGAGAAGAGAGAAGATAGCAGAATTCAAGATGTATCTGAAGATGGAGATGAAGGATGAAGATATAGAGTTTCAGCAGGCCGCATTCAAAGAACAAAGAATCAAATTGACCAAAAAGATGCACAAAGCCCATGATGCAATCACTAGAAGAGATCATGGATGTTCATAAATGCCCAGGACTTCTTGACACACTCAAGAAATATATCAATACCACCCTTACCTATCATCACCTTGGTGGATCTGCTTTACATGCTGCCTCTTTGCCATTTAATGCTGTTAATATTTGGCATGGTTTCAAATTCTGTCTCAAGACTTTGGGAAATGATGTGGACATGGAGATTGAGGAAGGTGATGTTGAAAAATATATGGTGAGTAGTATATGTTGCATTTTTATCTTATCTTCCTACCATACTATGATAAAATGTTGAACTAGGTGCTAGGATAGGAAGATTGAGAGTGGTGGTTGCACTACCACAGCGACTCTATGGTGTTTATGAAATGGGTAAAGCCTGGCCAAAGGAACCTTTGGCATATGTGGAGTGGTATACTCCATGTGGAGAGAGATCTGATGATACAGGCATGTATTCTATTTCTCCTACAGGCACTAATAGACAACCTAAAGAATGCATTATTCCATTGAGTGCCATTCGTCAATTCTGTCAACTTATTCCAGCATACAGTGCCAGTACTAGTACTACTAGAGAACCGGCAACTCGTTTGGGGTGGAAATCTGACACTGTATTGGATACATGTACAAAATTTTACATCAACAACTTTGCTAGCAAATATGCCTTATCAAACTTTGTATTAGATTAAATGGTTACCATTTCATGCTATCTTTCCAAGCTTTGACTGGACTGGATTGGCTCTTTGTGCTATGTAGCAGTGCAATGGCTATATATTGGCATATAGATAAGGTAGGATTTATATAGCCAACCTATTTTTTCCTGATTTTATCTTCCCTATCTCTATTCCAACTCCTTTCTACTTTGCTCCGATCTTCTGACTCATGATAACGTCGTCGCTTCATCATCCATCTGTCATCATTTGATCATTGTATGATTAATCCTCCGCAGCTTCTTATGCGTTACGCTTGCTCGACTAGTTCTTCGTCCTTAATCTTCGCCCCTTCTCCAAGTCTACATCTGACTCTATTCGGGCCAGCTGTAACAAAAGCTCTAGCTTTCCCCTGTGGTTACCATCACTGTGAACCGCCTTTACCACCACGTCTAGAACCCCTACCAAAGACTGCAGCGGAACACCTTCCAGACGCCGGAGGCTTTCTCTTCCTCTTCCATGGCAGTTGACACGACCAGTCCACCCCAATCACCTCTGCACCATGCATGTCCATCAACTCTTTCTGGGTGTCACCCTATTCCAGACAAAGCATCATGCCACGTGCCCAAAGGAAAATATTGTCGACATGCAACCATGCTCACTCGCACTTGAACGGTAACAAAACCCGTATGGAAATTGTATCTCAGATCACTTGCTACGTTGACGCCAAGCCAATCACACCAGAAGATTCGAGAAGAAGTGACTACTTTGAAACTGGCTCTGGAGAGTATCCATTGCCGTGAGCCATGTGTTTATGATCGCAAGAAAGCCCTGGCGACTTGCGTACTCCATTATTGAAGTGTGCCAATTCAGGGTGAACGAATTATGCAAAGGGCCATGGCATTATAATTGACTCTGGTTAGTATTTATTGCATTCTCTTCACTTCATTGACGGGCAGGGGGAGGGTTGACTCTCTCAATGTTGTGTGGAGTCATTTCTTGTGCATGTCTCAATGTTCCGTTGGATATCCATTATAAGCCCAAAAACATGTATCTTGCAGGAATTGTGCCTGGGCCCAATGAGCCTCAAGGTGATCAGCTCAATCATTTTCTCGATCCCCTGATCAACGACATGGTGGACAGCTGGGAGCATGGAATTCGCTTTAGCTGGATGTCTCTTCATTCAGCAGGGCGCGTAGTCAGGTCTGTAGAATGCAAAATCTTTACGGTTTGTCGCCAATGACTTAAACTGCCAACGATCTTCCAAAGGTTGGATACTCAAGATACATTGGGTGAATGCTCTCGACGGTCAAATGGGTAGGTCATCGCCTCTTTATTATGACAGATGTATGATAAACATTACTAGTGCAAAGGCAAACCTTGGTCTGCTGTTCAACAACCGGCCAGATATGGAACACAGCTGTCCTACAACAAAAAGGTTAATGAATAATGTTGGTCTGCACAGGCCAGTTGGAATCTAGAATACTCATACAAGCTGCACAGCTAAAGGCCTGGCTGGACCGTGACCATTGCCCTCCCGCAATTGCAGAGTGTCAACACACTGGCAACTAGTAGTCTCATTATGTACCACGCTGGCGGCGACGATAGTCTTCCAGCATGCCAGGCTCCATCAAGTATATATTTAGGATTGACGACAAGATATTTTGTGCAGTCCAGCAGCAGAATGTCACTTCTGAAGGTACTCTTGACCCTGTCCACAATTATCCCCATTTCCCAGCTCGAGTTTATTAACACCAAGGAGAGCCTCCCTGTCTGTGGTTTACCACGAAAGGTATCTCTTGCTAGTACCTGTACAATCCCTGTCCCTCGCCCGGTTCTCAGTTTACCGTGCACAGTCGTGACCGCTGTTCTTCATTTTCCGTTGTCCGTGGATTATAGCAGACAGTCTGACTCTCTGCCGCCTATGGTACAACACCCCGTGCAATAAGGGAGAGTTTCGCTGTCCACAGATCACCTCAAGATCTCTCCATCTACTGCGTGTAATGTACTATGCGCAGCTTGTCCTACTTGCGCTCCCGCGCCTTCCACGCTCTATTTGTCTAGTTGCGCGTGCAATTCACCTCCTGCAGATACGGAACGATTTTTCTTGCACACCTAGTATCTCACTCATGTTCCTCAGTCTCCTTAATGCTTACCGTCTCATATCTGATCACAGTGCTCCATCTCGATTCTCGTGTTTTCCATGCAGTTGAACTCCAACAAGACCAGGGAAATTACTATGGGGCGCTCGGCTTTGGCAAGAATCCAAGATGTTGGCCTTTTTATAGGTACATAGACCTTGATTATCGCAGTCACCTGTTGTTTATTACTGTCTTTTGCGCTGCCGTAATGTTTTTGATCGTCTCCAGATAGTCGCCTGCTGTCTGTTGTGTTACCTGTTACTTTTGGTGATTTCGCCCTCTTTTGATGGATGTACTTCGTTACAGACTTTCTACCGCTTTGCGCTACTTCTAACCATCACCATTGGATTCCTCATGGTCGATAACCCTATTGACATTCTTTCCTCGAGTCTCTAGACCCTTGTGTTTGCTCTACACACCTCTACACTTCTTTTCTTCGAGTTGTGATTACTTTTCCCACAGTTGTGGCTGATTGTGGCTGATTGTGGCTGCCAGTTGTTTGCCAGTACCTACAGCCACTAGACATTAGCCTCGGAGTCCTCTGTTCTGTTTCCTTTGATTACTCACATTGGACTCCAGGTTAGTAGCTCATTGTTCTTCGCTCAATATCATTCTTGGTTACTCACAGTGGAATCCAGAGTGATCCCTAAGTCCCTATTTAGTGGTTATCCAACTCCCCCACCCATCGCTTTCAGCCCTTATCACTTGGTAGCTGGAGATGCATGGAAAATTAGTCTTTTTCAGGTTCCGCCAGTCGACACAGGTGAGCTGAGAAACAGAGCTCAGAGAATCCATGGAACAGACACAACAGAAACCAGTCTATGTTGAAGCCATCTGAACTATACTACTAAGTACTTGAACTCACTAAAGCTTTCCACGTTGACATTGTGTCCTCTAAAGCATTTGTACCATGAAACTCTCTTTTTCAACCTGGCCAGGGTTAGTATCACGATCACAAGAGGGCGAAATCACCACAAGTAACATCAACATCTCTTCCTCCCGCCATAACTTTCATTTCTCGCAACACCACAATCAACCTGGCCAGGGTTCCGAAGGTTTGCCAAGGCACTCTTGATAGCATCTCTGCGCAGTTCCAGATGCAAATCTCGTGCTTTTGCCGACTATCTTTTATGAGAAGCATCAAAGCTTCCGCTTGAGTATGAAGTTCAATCCATTTATTGTATGCATCAGATCCTGCCACACTGTTGGGGACCTCCGACTCGTTTTCCATCCAGTAACACTTTGCAGTTGACGACCTTGGTGGTCCGGGAGATTCCTACCAGTTGATGTACTTTGGTTTGATATTGTCCTCAACGTACCAACCAACTCGAGCCCACCACATTCATGCAGATCTTGCGAGTGAAGAGAGAGCAAACAGAGAACATTTTGGTGGAGCAGCTCAGAATGGTTAGCAAACCCCTTTCTCACCCTCAGTGGGAGGATAGAGTCAATCAATTTGTGGCCGCTGGTGAGGCCTGCAATTCTCAGCCACGAAAGAGTCATTCTCAGCCTTGCAGGACAAAGAAGGTCAGTGTTACCCACTTTGTCTCTGCACTTTCGCTCTCAAGTACAACCTTATAGCAACATATGAAGCTGAACGCCCACAACCAAATACCGCTGGTTACAGTCACAAGCTCATTGCGGATGGATGCCTGGCTTTGCTGGCCAAACAACGTGCCCAACACCAGTTTTGCCAGGATATGTCCGAATCGGATGGTTTACTTTTGGTGATTTCGTTTAGACCTTTGTGTTCGCTCTACACACCTCTACACTTCTTTTCTTCGAATTGTGATTACTTTTCCCACAGTTCAACGTGGCTGATTGTGGCTGCCACCATCAATTCACGGACCGATGGTTTCACCAAGGAATATGACAACGATCGTGTTTGCCTTCGGAATCATTGCTACAAGTCAATGGTCACTCTCCTGGAACCCAGCAGGTTGTGTGCTAACCCATTCATATCTGTGCTGACAGAAACCGTAGGTATGGGGCTGGAGCGTGCTGGTTTGGTGGTAAACGCAGGGGTCGCTTTGCCGCTCCTCAACGGCGCCCTTCGGACCTCTTTTCTGCTGCACTGTAATAGTTTTATCCCCATGACCCAGAGACAATGTGGGCTCCATCTTGTGAAATTGAAACAGAGCAAGCAGACTTGATGTGTGTGTCCCTCAAATGGACCTGCCACAAGTTGACCAGAAAAAAAACCCTCACTGCTACCCATATGGCAGAACCCGACGGAGACATAGGGAGGATAGACAAACATTTGCCGAGATTACGAGCATGACTAAACTACATTGATTGGCGAAACCTAAGAGAGTGTAGGAATGCAACATTTCCATTGTGGGAATCACTCAATAAATGTTTTTCCACTCATTTCTGTGCTTTTGGTAAAAAAATAGCAACCAAGGCTGTTGTAGTCTGGATCGATTCCTAGCCAACGGACCTTGTCTCCTTTGGACCACTGATACCATTGTGAGAGTATGAAACATTGATAAGGAACACCTTGAGTAGTTGACAGTACCTACAAGTGTGACAGGTGGGATCATCTTTTCCCGACAAAGTCATGAGGAAAGAAGAGCGGTCCGTTCGCAAGCAATCATGTGCTCTGGAAATATCATAGCTCGTGTAGTTGATGCGAAGGATTTTTTATTCCACGATTCGGTCTGGGTTCAGGAGACGCAGTTCATTTGGCTCCTCCGGGGTGAACAGCTCCTCGTCGCCATCAAAGTCCTGGTGCAGTCTTGACAACAAGTGGTCGAGACATCACATGACATCAGGCTAGGAGGCATGTAAGCTCAATCATGTGCAGCATTCCCACCGAAGTCAAACCTGTTAAGCACTGCAAAAAACCATGCTGGTCGCTGGCTTGTATTTGCTACATCCAGAGGGAAGCGGCCGATGGCATTCAATCCAAAAGATGCTATTGGTGGGAATCTATCAGAGTACATATCAGTAACCAGTGGCATAGATCATTCGGACCAGATGCTTGATAACAACTGACTTCAGAATACCAAGCTTGTGGAGAAAATCTATGACCAAAATCGGGTACAATTGAAATTCCAAGGGCGATAGTCTCTCGCAAAAAGAAAGAGTTCTGAGAGGGCTTGTGAGATCACTCTCAGAGCCAGAGGGAATTCTTACCAGAGTCGGAACCAAGGATTCGTTTTTGTTCCACTGTTCTGTTGTACCCGTCAAGGATTGGCCAAGCACATAGATAACCCGCCACATAAGCTTGATCTTGTCTGCTAAGTAAGTTCTTGCACAACAAAATCTCGCAACCATGGCTCTGAGAAATCCTGTGCAATGGAACATGGATTTTGGGATTAGGCAGCGAGGACAGGGGCATTATCCCGGATAGTGGCAAGCAGAACTCTTCGAATCAATTAGCCCTGTCAACAAGTGCGCATAATGTATGCACTTTTCTGGATAGTCAGCCGAGTATGTAAATATCCTGGGATATACTCCCTGTCAAAGCATTTCACAACGATTCCATTCTTGTAAACCTCGATGAAATTATTGTCGAGCCAGATTGCATGCATGAGTTCCCGCTTGCAATGGGCGAGAAGGTCATGGCTATTTTTCTTACTGGAGGCCGAGGATAAGAGCTTTTGAAGGACTCCGGAAGCTGGATGGTTGGATCAGACTTCAAAGAGCACAAAAGATGAAAATAAACCTACCGAAGGGATAAAGGAAATCAAATGACAGCATCCAGATTCAGGATTGGATCAAGCATACTTGGAGAGGTTGCCAAAGTGCAACCACCCTTTCCAACCTGCAACTGTTGTTTCTTCTCTGCTTCATTATTTCGTCATGGGCTTGGTTCCAAGTGTCTGAGGCATATAGTTGAACTCATCATAAACACGTTGTGGAGAACCGGTAAGCGGAGATTTCCAGAGTTTTTTGAAAGGTAAATACCGCTTGTACGACATCCATGCAATCATTGGTCTATAGTGAAGACTGTCCACAGAGAACGTCAGCCCATTACTCTCCTCTTTTTTTTCTCAGTGTGTACATTAGATGTAACCTGTAGGGGTGCTGGGACGGATGTCCTGAACAGGTCAACGATTCACAGTGCCCTGCACGAGAATGGGTTTGAAAATGAAAAAAAAAACAAATAATAATCATGGCCTCACCTGAGTGACCAACACTGAACAACCGATACTTGAGTCCTCCAGAGGATTTGTTTGTATATCACCCTGGAATTCACGTGAGTGATACACATTCTATAAAGCCACGATACAGCCGTACCTCAGTACCAACTTTGACCTCCTTGTTTGGAGGCTCCTCTGTCAATAGAAAAGTTGAACATTGTGCAAGTGATTTGCTCAGCTTGAGTAGGACACTGGAACTTCTTGACCCTGGATGGGTCTTTGTCCAATGTTTCGTTGCATTTTCCCAGAGATGGAACAATAGTGGCATCTCGGGTACATGCAGCTCTATCCACTTGTCAGGACCTGTGGAGTTTCACAGCGAGTTAGCCTATGTCAGTAGACATCACATACCTGACTTGGGTCGAGCGGAGTTCTTTTTCTCTGCTCTCCTTGACTGAGCTACAGTAGCCGGTTTTCTCAATTGTGAGGAACATTGAGGAGCAGATGACCAGACATGGGAATCGCAGGAATTTCAGAACCTGCGTAGCTACGTCGAGTGTAGAAATGACGGTTGAAATCTCCTGGCCCACGATAGTCGAAACACCTTTGCCAGGATGCAATGATGAGCTCACACATCTTGGTGCGATGCAGGAGATCTGTATCGTGAATATGCCTGCGGAGAACAAGAAGAAGTCGGCGAAACACGGGGGATTCAATGATGTTGATTACCTGACAAAGGAACATGCATCAGCAATATGGAATGAAAATGGAATGCATCATATACCTCGTCATGTGCAACAATGAACTTGACTAAGCACTCTTACAGAACCAAAAGAGAGAACTCGGGTAGATCGCTACCCAAGTCTACTTTAGGGTGAGGGCCGATTCCAACGGCTATATGACAATGTCCCCTGGTTGAAGAGGCAGCGGCAGCGGGAGATTGTTGATGGTCATCCTGGGTTGGAGCAGGGCAGCTGAGCCCTCTAAGAGTTAAATGAATACCTTAAATTCAATGCGGGTGTTACCAGTTTTGACTGAATGATCCTGTGGTTCTTCTCAAGCATCTCAAGGTACTCCAGCACATGCCTTATCTCCAGATGACTCCGAAGCGGTTTTGCGACTGAATATACCTGCTGAGCAGCCTCTGAGCTGAGTTTGCTACGTCCACTGTCCGCAAACTAGCATACGAGACGTGTAAACAATGAACCAAAACTTACTCACATGGTAGACACACACTCTGTTCGTCCTCTGTCCTGAAAAAGTGGTGAATGTTAAATGCATGTTCTGGGATCTTCCCCGGGTTTCCGATTGTGAAGTGGTTAGTGACATCAGGGAACTGGGAACTGGTGAGCTGATGAAATTACCAGATAGATAAGATAAAATTATATAAAATTTATGTTATCATACACAGTTATATCTCGCTTTATCTACACATATCAGAAAGAAATTGATTGGTCATGTGCATGGCAGCAACATATAAAATAGTTCCTTATTCCATCATTCAGCTTGATGTTGATAGGGCTATATAATCACTGCTGTACAAGCTATTTGACTGTCATGGATGGTCTGTGAGCATCAGATGAGAGTTGATATCTAATTTGGCTGAGGACAGACTCAGAGAAGTCAGGACTACTACTAGTACATTCAACTTCTGCAGTGGTCAACCTCTTGAGCTGGTTTTCACTGACAATCAATGGGTGAGACTCAGACTTGGATACTAGGGACAACAACAACAACTTAGACAACAGGATCATTCAACTTGTCAGTCCTGGACAGTCCTGCCAGCAGTGCACATCAAACACTGCAGGAGGGCAACTGGCCTGTGGATAGGAATCTGAAAAATTCAAGACAGGGACAGGGATGGAGGGATGAGGACATGATGGTAAGATGAAGCAGGGGGTCATGAGGGAGAGGATTTCCTGCACCATCACTGACCGTTCCCAGTCAATTCAAACATTCAAAGAATTTTACCCAAGACAGAATCTATATTGACAATGAAACCAGCATGTTTTGCAAGATATAGGACAGATAGAAGGTTATGGCAAAGCTCTGGGATATGTAAGACACGAGTGTACTCGACAGCCCTAGTCCTCTTCCCCTCAATGACAGGATGGACACCACAGACCATTGGAAACACCAGCCGAGTAGACGATGGTATTGTCAGCCAGCTTGATTGGCATGCATTTTGGGGTATTATTGTGCAACCAGTAACGATGGGGGGTCATATGAGTAGTGGCACCTGAGTCTGCAGAGACATGGCAATGTCAAACTAAGGTTGTGACTGCGATCATAACACTTTAATGTTCAGATTTAGAATCTGGGTGGAATGCTTGAAGAGGTATCAGCTAGAAGTTACGAAGGGTGGTGTCAGTTGCTGGCCTGGTTCAATGGTTCATACATTGCGTCCACCCACTGTTTTAGTTATGGCCTGTGTTTTTTTTAATTTCAATTTTTTTTTTCACAGGCTGGACTGTCCATTCAGACAATATGTGCAGGACTCACAAACTGTTTCTTCAATATCTTCCTCTGAAACATCATCTGTGATGCTACTAGAAGTGATTGAGGCTGGATAGTTGAGCAGGTGAAGAGATGGTGAACTTACATTGGGCCACCGGATTTTCCAGAGGCAGATTTGCCTCTTCTTCTCCCATGAAACGCATAGCAGGCTGACGCTCGAGCATCTTGATATATCAGCTTCGAAGATTCGAAGAGCACCTTTCACAACTTTTTAAATCCATGTCAATGACACACAATAGATAGAGAAGGGAGAGCACTGCTGTATTGTGTGGTTCGGGTAGCAAGCCCTTGAACACTGTAGTTTCGACAACAACAACAACCAAGACTCACTGCATCTGGATCCATGTGCAAGCACTTCCAGCCCTGTACATGTCCTGCAGGTGTGGTCTCTAAGGAGTGTTTCAGCGCTGCGGGGGATGGCAGGAGAGAAAGAATGGGAAGAGGGAACCTGAGGTGGTGCCCAGGGTCACCTCTTTCAAGCCCACATACCCCCAGGCGGTGGACAGTGATGAGGTGACATTTGAGATCATGCGTTGAATATGGCTTAGTTCCACAATGTGGAGAGGGGCAGAGGGTGGATTTTGTTGAGATGTGCATAAAAGGGTGCCGTCTCGTGATATCTGCCAGACATTTACCAGTGAGCCAGCGGGTTGGGAGCAGAGACCACTTGCTGAGTCATCCTTTCGATGATGGGCAGTCTTTCGTCATGGACGCACCATATGCAAAACATAGGAACAAAAGTGATGCCATGCTCTACATGGCCATGGTATCAGTGCACCTCCGAAGCCACTGCTGACCTCATAGCTAACACAGTTGTCAATGGCAGGATAAATATGGATTTCAACCAGTTGGATTTCTGCCGCGTGGTTTTCACACTGAGAAAATGGGGCAAAGAGGTCCGGGTAGTGCCCTTGGCAATGCACTTCCCAACTGATGGGATCACCCAGGAACCTCGATGGTGTTAGCCAGCAGAAAGCGAGAGAGAGAGAGAGAGAGAGACGCAAGGACTCGGCAATATCGATGTCGCTACACATGGTGAGGATGAGGAAAAGACAGCGAGTGGATGGCGAGAGTGACAGCGAAAACCTTTAAAGTTGAAGCATAGTTTCGGCAAGATTGATTATACTTATTAGCATTAATCATCTCGCTATCATCTGATCATGCGATTTTGTAAAATGACGAATATACATAAATGAGCCCTATATATCGAACATTTCGAATCTGTTGTCTATCGGCATAAGTTTATCATTTTCAATTTGCCAATATACCATTAGACTAGTTAACGGCTAAAAATACCGAAAAAAATAACACTATCGGATACAATGTAAGAAATTTAGATCTCCAACATAGAGACATGATTATCAAAGTATATGATCTAGGAATGATATATGATGATTTTATTCTTTCTATATTATAGTATATCAACTGTGGATAGCTGATCGTCCAATCGGCAAGATGGCGAGCTGGAATCATTGGCCGATCTGTGGATAGCTGATCGCCCAACTGGCAAGATGGCGAGTTGGGCTCATTGGCCGATCTGTAGATTGCTGATGGTCCAACCAGCAAGTTGGCGGGCTGGGATAATATCACTAGACCTCAACAGCTTTCATACTCTGCCACAAACTTGACAAGTATCAAGCCTCCTTTCTATGATGATGCTGTGAAGACTGCTGCACCTCCTTTCCCGGTAAGCTATTTTCTGTGTTGAGATTACCACTTCTCACAGTTTCTATTTAATAACCTTGCTGTCCGTGAGACTTTGGTATTTAGGTACCATTTGATGGCCATCTGCACAATAGTCGGTACTATTAATTATTAGCCTGTGTCAACTATGCTTGAAGCACTTTACTAATGCCTACCTTCAGTTTATTGGACACACACTCTCTCCATCCCAATTTCTCTTGCAGATTGTAACTGCCTCTACCGGGTCTACGCATGATACAGTTTGGGAACATTACCACTGCCAAAAAGATCTTTGTCCAAGGATGACAGGGACAATTCTGACGGTGCTGGTGAGTGTTCCAATCATTGGCACTTCTGGAGTTGACCAATGAGAGCATTGCTTCTAGCAGAATTATCTCGGTTTCAAGTCTGGCTAGTTTTGGTGGGCGAGGTGCAAAATGAACAGAGGGTAAATGTTTTGTAATTGCATACTGGCACAACACCCTCTTCGAGCAGACACTATCTAAGGTCAACTCTGACTTGGACGGACAGTGGTCTAGGAGCATCACCATCATATGATGCCACTAGCAAGTCAAGGTGGGCTAACTGCAATGTATTACCCATATTAATCTTGGTTGAATGGTTGCCGCGTTGTTTGTATCTAGCCAAGCCTAGATAACAACTACAACACATCCAAAAACTACACCTATCTTATCAGGATTGACTTTTGTTTTGTTTTCCGCAGTGTATCAATTGTTATATCTACATTGTATATGTATGTCTACACAATCATGCAAATGGCGAGTAACTACAAAGACCTTGTATCTAATTGAACAAATATCTGTCAATCCAACTGAAAACACACCTGCTGAGCTTGTGGGAGTGGGATATCCACTGAATGGGAACTGGTCTGTAGAGCACTGGAGTCCACTGCGAGTAACCAAGAATAATATTGAGAGAAAAACACTGAGCTATTGACCTGGAGTCCACTGTGAGTAACCAAGGGAAACAGAATAGAGGACTTTGATGTTTATGTCTAGTGGCTGCAAATACTGGCAAACGACTGTGGGAAAGAAATCACAACTTGAAGAGAAGACGTGTAGAGAGATATAGAGCGATAGAGACTGGAGGACAGAACTTCAATAGGGTTTATCGACCTTTTAAATAGCCCAAGCCACACAATGCAGCAGTGCTCTCTCTTCTCTATATATTTTGTCATTGGGATAAATTTGCAAAGTTGTGAAAGATGCTCTTTGAACCTTCGCAGCTGATATGTGCCCATGATACAATAGAAAAGAGCTGAAACTGGAGGCTCTTGGATGCTAACTGATAAAGGCTGGAAGCAAGTGGGAGTGGGATAACCACTAAATAAGGACTTTGGGATCACTCTGGTAACAAATCCAGACATATGGACAAAAGAGTCACTCCTTGAAAAAATCACTAATCAACCAGTGCTCATATGTGACGATCCAGATTAGCAGGGCACACATCTCAACTATAGCCTAAGGTGATCCAATCTGATGATCAGGGCATAATGTTAAGATATGATTGTCAAATTAAAAATACATGCAAGAACAAACATGCTGCTGCTCCACATCAAATAAATGGCCACCACTACGAAATAAATAGCTATTGAAATTGTTTAAAAAGTAATCCTCTGAAGTTGAAAGGGACATATCTCAACTTCCAGACATATTGCGGCAGCAAGTCTGGTGTCTCCTGGGATGATGAAAAGGGCCCACATATTATGAGCAAAGCAGTGGAGGAGATGTTCAAAACATTCACACAGAAGGTATGTTTCCTTTCCAAATGCCATAGTAGCTGCAATTGTATTTACTTAAATAACACTGTGACATGCATAAAAAGGCTGGAAATATCTCCAGAAGATGGAAGATATTCTTCCAGATGACACGGCGACGGGCACGAAAGCATATTGTGGTAGCACCAGCACCAACACCCCTGCCCTTTCATGCATAGCTCATACATATGCAAAACACTCTTTAGTCACTTTATGGGTCTCGGAAAACACAGAAATTTCCCAGTTTGATCTGCCCCAACATCCACTTTGGGCTGAATTTGAACCAGCGCAACCCATTTGAGGCAAGTGCATATCTTGCCGGCACGCATGAGTCAGAAGAAATTGTCTCCTCTCCCCTTTACACACAGGCATGTACCGCGTGGTCACAGGTGTGACCCTCTCTATCAAATCTCACATGTTACTCTATTCTGCACCTATCTAATCACCTGAGTCAATGTATCCATGCGGCCAGCTGACCATGGCAATTTGGCAAGGACTATGCATGCATCCGGCAACAACAACATAAGCGCTCTCTGCCAGCACATGCCAACTACAGTACAACATGTTGGCAAGACTGTGTGGCAGTCTCCGCGGCCCGTCTTCCCCCGCCCTTCCTCCGAATCGACCATGGATGCATATACTCAAACTACAACTATGAGTATCCCTGTTCCATTTCTTCTATGCTACATTGTTTCATTGTCATCTCAAACAGCCTTGTTTAGAAGATATAAACCTCCATGGCTTAGACCAACCTATTCCAGAGGTAATGTATCTCGTCGATGGGATAATCAACAGGATATGTTCATCCAATGCAAGTGCATGTATTTAAATTGGTCCATCTATCATCATGAGTTTTAAAGCCAAGTATAATTTGATATTAGACCCAGGTAAGCTTTTTCCTACACTTTTCCGCTTTTTGTACACTTAGTACACTTTGTCCTATACTTTTCACTTTTTTGTACACTTTCTTTGTACACTTTTTTGTACACTGTGTAGTAGATACTTGGTGAATCATAATATTTGTGCATCACGATTCAATTATTATCCGAATTGGCTGAACAATAGTGAATCAATTCACAAACCCAAGATAATCCTATAGTTATACATAGAATATAGACTTAATTACAGTAGTTTCTGCTATAATATCATAACATTAACAAGATTAGTACAGGGAGCTATTAAATACCCCTTAATATATATAATGTATAGTAATTTATGGATTGTGTGATATTATCGGATATTATCACATAATACTATATATTATCTGATATTACTGTGAAATATCTGGTAGAGGTTTTTCCTGATGTTTACCGAAACTCCGCTTCAACATTACATATTCTCGCCACTGCTTTCGTTCTTGTTTTACGGAAACTCCGCTTCAATGTTACATATTTTTGCTGTTGCTCTCTCTGTCTACTCGTTGTCTCTCCCTTATCCTCACTTTGTGCAGCGGAAACACTATGTCCGAATCCTTTTTAGAAATACCGCTTTCATTCTCTCATTTGTATTACTGACACTCTACTTCAACGTTACATATTCTCGTCATCTACTTGCCATCTCCTTCATCCTCACTTTGTGCAGTGGAAATGATATTTCCAAATACTTTTCCACACTCGTATCAGGATTTGGAAATACCACTTTCATTCTTGTTTAACTGAAACTCCGCTTCAACGTTACATATTCTCGCCATCGCTCTCACTCTCATCGTCTCCCTCATCCTTACTTTGTGCAGTAGAAACAATATTTTCAAGTCTTTTTCCACATTCATAAAAAGACTTGAGAATATTGCTTTCGCTCCCTGAACAAGATCCATCCTGTACCTCATGGCGTCGCCTTCAACGCTAGCATCGCTATGTCACCTCACACACCTACACCAACACGACGCCAACTGGCACTGGGATGGACAATGAGGTGACAAGGTGCGTTGCCACTGTCTTTCTTTCTATTCTTCTTTGCTTACCTTTCTCCCTCATCCACCCTCATCCACACCGACATACCGCCAATGACAAGGTGTGCTGCCATGTTCTCTTGTTTCTTTCTACTCTTCTCCTTTCCCCTCACATACCCTACGCCAATGTCTGTCGACGCCGACACAACACCAACAACAATGCCGACAACACAATGCTAACTGGCAATGAGACCAGGATCTGACAATGGGATGAGTTTGACGACAACATCGAGGTGCACTGCCATGCTTCTTTCTCTTTCTACTCTTCTCTTACCTTTCTCCCTCATCCACCCTATGCCAAAACCCGTCCATGCTGAAAACAATGCTGACAACAACGCTGACAACACAACTCTTTCTTTATCTCCCTTACCCTTCTCTCCCCGCCTCTCTCCAGATGACGAGGACGTGGGAGACGCGGTGACGACAAAGATGACTCAGTGCGTTGCTATCTCTCACCCCCCTCTTTCTCTTATCTGTCTCTCCCCGCCTCACACCCTCTCCCCACGATCCCACGACAATGACGTGCATCTGGAAAAAAGAAAAACTTCTGGTAGTAACCTGTTGACTAATACTCACTATATAGAGTAAAATGTACTACTCACCTATCTCCGTGAGCACTTCACACAGTCTACATCAATATCGGATCCTCTGCAGGCTCTGCTCTCGTCGCCGCCAACTCTCACAAGTACATCCTCCCAACGCCGACTCTGTTCGCCACAGAATACCGGAATGAGAAAAAACACGTTGCTTTAGACATGGGATCAACGACAAGAGAGGACTGAGGATGACGGTGACAAGGGAGACAAAAGAGATAATGGCGACGGTGAGACAAGTCAGTCCAGACTCGACTTGGCAGAGATCATGAATGTATTATCAACTGTGTGTTCAACTATGTGGTATCAAGTTGCTCCGCTACAATCTCGAACAACCGGGTGGCGGGTTGTGCCTTTCGGCAAGTGGAATTTATATTCTCTACTGATCTGGTGATCAGCGTCGATCACCTCCATCTCGCCGACAAGACCCTGTACCGCTGTCTTGGTCAGCTAGCCAGTCCTCACATTCGTCCAAACGGTGTTCGTGACAACGTGTCTGCCACATAGATGACCTCACCATTGTCGCCGAATTCCTCGGCGTACAGCCCACTGCACTTGAGAGTACCTTGCTTGTATTGGTGCTGTTATTGTATTATTTGATATTCACACTGATCTTAAATCTTGCAACATAAGGTCCTCAGGCTATTTATACCCACCCGCTGGCGGCAACATGGAGTGCTGTTGGCGATGGACTCTCTGTGACAATGCACAAGATGAATGGAAATCTATAAAGTAAGAATTGAGAACCACTTTGACAATATTTAATGTATATGATCTGGAAGGAGTCAGAGCTTCAGCAAGCATTCCGTTGTTTGATCCACATTTATTGACATTGCCATACTTTGAAATCACCCTAATAACATGCACAGTGATCAGTCCTACATGAATAATTGTTTACATTGCAAGTTTAGAGAATTATAGTAGAAATATAATTTACATTTCTACGACTACCACTCTGGGCTACCTGAATATCAGTGAGTCACAGCGAGCTCAACGTTGACCGGTTTGGAGTTACAGATGTGGACCCTCAAGTTGCAGATGTGGAACCTCATTACTGCCACAAAGCACACTCGAACTCCACAAAAAATAACCAATGTCATTTACAATAGAGGTTTTCATCCACACATGCCTGAGTACACTTGATTGTGCAAAATACACACCTGTACCCCTAGTAGTTTGTCTGTCTGTTGAAGGCAGTAATATGAGTGAGTCCGTCCACCTGAGCCTGGGCAACATGTGCACGATACTCAATCAAGCGTGCGACGCCGAAACCTCTGTGTACCTTTGCCTACATACAAGATTATCTGGGCCACCGGCGAAAGACTGTGTCTGGCCGAATATAGTAGACTACCACATTTCTACACTCTACCCGTCAAGAAACTCTGGGCAGCTTCCAACTGCTGTGTAATTTTTCAGAGATCTAACTGATCTCTCAACACCTCCGAGTATTTGGCAGTGAGTTGCCGTTTCTTGTATAATAATATTTCTTGGCTTTCTGCGTCATCGGGTTCCTTGTGTTGCCACTGGCCGAGCATCTGGTAGAGATGAGATTTAAGTTGAAGTACTGTATCCATCATCCAACACCAACATTGGATAGGATTTATGAACATATGTCAATGATTAGCAAGTCTAGTCCACAGTCTGCTCTAGATGCTGCAGCAGAAGATGCTGAAAATATGAGTATGAATGTTGATGTCAAATGCAGAGTTTCCTCTCAAAGGTTCATATAATTGTTTTATTTTCCATAAATCCTTTAGATCACCTATAAAAATAGGCTCTGAGGAGCACTCTAAAGACACAGATACAGAACCTGATGGCTCAAAGTCTAGGTCTTGTGGACAGTCAGTAAAATTGTATCTTGTATAAGTTTCTTACTCATTTAACCTCTAGAATATCAGTTGCAAAGTCTTGTGCTCAGCCTGTTCATAGAGAAACAGTTAATAGACATGCTGGTGGTGGATATGCTGGTGGTCATCAAGCTTGTGCCAAGAATGGCCTGCTTCTGTCTTGGGTTAAAGTAAACTATCCAAGGCAAGCAATTCTAAGTCTATTTCTTTGATTGGTGTTCTAGCTGCAGCCACCTTAGAATCCACTCTATACCATACCAACAGTTGGGCTGAGAGCCTACTAGATATCCCGCATCCATTAGATGGGGTGTGGACTGCTAGAAGGGAAATAGAAGAGTTTGTCAGTAGATGCCAGAGGTTGGAGCAAGGTAATATGTTATTGAGAGATAATTTGAGTGCATTGGTGGCCATGCACTTAACTCTATTGAGGAAGCACATCAATATGGTTTCATTCATTCAGTTGGCATTTAAATTCCAAAGGTAAATGACTTTACTTGTTTATATGAATGAAAAATAATCATGTTTTTGCCATCTTTGGGATGAGAATATTCCCTCTTATAGTCAGCTATATCACAGCAGATAATGTCACTTCCTAATCCACCATATTGTGACTATTCAATGATTGGATCACTCGAAATACTAAGTATGCATACATTGCTGGTGGTACATCTATATATGCTTCACTGCTTGTTACTGGGATGGAAATCTGGAACAAGGTCAAGAAAGAAAATGTGTACATCATTTGGGAGATGCTGAAGATGCTGAGAAATCCTACCTGTTTGATTCAGGCATGTCAATTGTCTTTATTATTTTTTGAAAACAGAAATTGATGAAATAGTAGAAATCAGGAAACTAATCACTCAAAATATCATATCTCTCATTGCCAAACTCGGAGAAATAGTACCTTTTATCCTCCCCTGGTAATATCAATTTGAAGTGACATAGGATACCTCCAATTGACTGTTACATACTATTAGACATCTACTTACATGTATTCTCCTGAGTTTCATCACTTCAGCTAATTTACTGGGTTCCCTCATAGGTCTCAAATCACCATTTTGGAGAATTTCAGTTTTGAGTTATAAACACATATTTCTTCACCTAACTTTTATTTGTAATCAGTCACATGATGCTTAGTCATAACCCTAACACGTGACACTACATCATTCTTTCCAGAACATTCTATCTTTCATTTTACTTATCATTATCAAAGATGTCATACTTTATTGTAGCTTACTAATGTATTTCTCACACCTGCCCTAAAGTCCTCACTGAATATACAAGAGGCCACAAGCTGAGACAGAGTCCTTAGTCTGGTCCACTTGTGCATTACACATTGAAGTCCGACTGATTCCTGTTACGATCGTCCCCTATGTTCTCTATGTATCTCTTTTCTCTCTCGCTTTGCTATGCTCTTCGCCTATACGTTGTATTCACCTTGTATCATAGACCTCGGGCGATTTCGC
>JBBPOJ010000002.1:0-87621 GCA_038091395.1 Leccinum rimulosum
AAGCGACCTCTCAGGTCGTCAACCGCCATGCTGTATGGTTTCATACATACTCAAGGCTTGCGCCACCTCGTCAAATGAACGATTACTCGCTCCAGCGCCGGCAAGCAAAACGTGTCAACCATGAGGCTGTTGCGCAAAAAGGACACTCTCCCGCAAGCTCTACGATCCCTTGCGAATCTATCTATTGTAGTCCAAGCTGATCGCTCTTGACCGTCGGAGCTCACTCTTTCTCGTATATATTCATTGTACGTTCAAAGTCCTCACCGAGCTTGCTTCTACTCACCGGCTTAGCATCTTTTGTAGGTGCATCACCGAGCATTCACATCAGCCAACCTTCGTTCCGACAATGCCACGGACCACTACGCAGTCTTGGGACTCGCCAACGACGCAAGTGACGATGTCATCAAAACGGCATACAAGAAACTCGTATGTACTCATCGTGCATCGGTTGCGGTGATTCTTTCAGCTGACGTCGGAACAAGGCTCTTCAATGGCATCCAGATGATCGACATCTGGTCGGGAAAGAACGTGCGGCTCAGATATTCATTGAAGTAGGCTTCTTCGACGCACCTCGTTGCCTGTTCTGTTCATGACGAACGACCAACAGGTGAACCAAGCGTATCACGCTTTGATGGACGGGAAAGAAAGCATACATTGTTCGCCAACAGAAACCTCGTCAACCAGCGGTCCTCCTAGCAGCAGCGCTGACCCCGCTCGTTCTGATACTCATCCAAAAAGTTCTCAGGCATCAAGCCGGCCACCTTCGGCGAGCTCCAATTCAAGCAAGCGGTCTAGTCCCCAGTCATCGAATTCCTCTTCCACACCACGCGATGATCATAGTACGCACACCAAATCCAGCGTTCAGTCCAAGACTCCGCCATCCAAATCATCGTCCGGTTCCCATCCCCGGTCAGCCAAGCTCGATCGAGATAGGAACCAATCTAGTTCCGACCGGACGAAGTCCTCCAAGTCGCACGATCATCTGCGTGATCCTCCCAGGTCAGCTGCACCAAAGACAGCTCCCCCTGCATCGACGCATAGTCGCAGTTCGGAGGATCACAATGGCTCTGTCCGCTCCAAGTCTTCCGAGAAGACCGCGAGTTCCTCCACAATCGATCTTAAGATGAAATACGGTTCGCGCCCGGAGAAGGCATCACGCAAGGGCCCCAGCAGGGCGCGCACCTCGCAGCCCGTTATTCCACCACCGTCCGGACGTCTAAACAAGCCACCTGGGCTTGGCTTTATAGAGTGAGTATGGATTACAGTCTACTTGTGCACGTGCTCATTCTTGATATCAGCGATTTCATTCAGACTGTCTAAAGGGACGATGTAAAAATGGACCGGAAAGCACCTTGCCTCACGATCAAGATGCGACCCCGTACGGCTCGCCACTTCGTGCAATCAATACTCCTCGAAGTGCCTCCAAGGAGTGGATTTTCCCGCTTCTTTTGACGCTTGACGAGATGTACCACGAACTTCCTACCGGTTCCTCGTGACGAGGGAGCTGTTATCTCATCGAACTGAGGAGGTGGAAATTTCTATTGCTGTCCCTCCAGGGATGGATGCGCAGTGGTACTAGGATTGTTTGCCCACGCACAGGCCATCAACGCAAGGACGGGACTCTCCAAGACGTCGTCTTTCTGGTGGAAGAGGTTCCTGACGAGCGTTTTTCGAGAGTCCAGGACGACCTGTTCATGGACGTCTGCATTCCATGGGCTGATCCTCTTGCCGACGAAGGAGGTGAAATCTGCATTCAGGGCATAGACGGGAAGGAGATCACCTTCACTCTACCTTATCCGATCTATGACAAAGACACCGAAGGCCAAGTCCTCGTCAAGGGTGCGGGTATGCCAATCCGGGACGGCCGCAAGACGATTGGCCGTGGTGATATGATTGTCAGGTTTGTTTGTCTTTCACCTGCGAATGGGGAGGGGAGGTTGTTGGGGATGGGCTGGTGAACGGGCAGAACGGCAAGGAGAATGGGGAACACGCGCTGAAGAGTCCTCCGGCGATGCCGGTGGTGGCGGCCCAGGTTGCAACGCCTGACCAGGAAGGAGCGACCGAGCCTGCAAAGGCGGGGACAGAGCTGGATGCGTTTTCGTTTACGAACAAGCGGTTGTGCGAGCGGTGGTTGGATAATCTGTTCATGGTGTCGTACGAGGTGCGTTGCCCCCCCTTTTTTATTTAGCAGGGATGTCGAGTGTCATTCACAGGATCTGCGCGTTTAGACCATCTTCCGGGCCGAGGTTGCGCATTTCATGTGGCGTACCGCAAGACGGGGTTGGAATGGGAGATCTTGGGAGATCTCGGGCTTCGTTTGCATCACAAGGAGGAAGCCAAGGAAGCCTATCAGCGGTGTCTCGCGAGCGCGCGGTACGCACAAAAGCCATAGGCCAAATTATTGGAGATGTACGCGGACGAACGGGACATTACGCGAACGTTTCAGACGGCGATCCGGGTTGCTGCGTATCAGTATGCGGATTGTACCGAGACGACGGTAGGTCGTGTTGTTTTATTGGGGGATGAATTGACGATCATCGATAGTACCCGACGGTGATCGCGCGGTCGTTTTTCAAGCTGGGTCAGATTCACGGGCATGCCAAGATTCGTTCACGTTGCTCAGTATGGGCTTGCCTGATTCGATCATGAAGATCATGGATGGGTATTCGCAGTATGGGAAGACGTTGAAGGTGGAGGCCCGGGGGTATGATTTCTGAGCGGTGGTAAAATGAATGATAATCCGATGTGGCCCAGTGGCGGGATGAGACAGAGGCCAAGAAATCATGCCAAAGGTAAGTTGGTGTCGACCACGAGTACTAGGTCTCGGGCCCGTCCTACTTTCGCAAACTTGTTTTTCTCATCACAGTATATAAGCTCCGAGTTCAAGTTCAAGTTCTGGTGACCCGTTACTTTTTTTCCAAACGGACTGCATATGGACTTGTGGTTAGGTCTCAAGCGGGTTGTCGCGGGTCTGATTCCGGACTGCAGAGGGTGTGTAGGAGAGGGTTGAGGTGAGTATCTCTCTTCACAATCGACATGTCTCTTGGGAAAGTATTGACTCTACACTGGCACGTCGTAGCATCCCTCAGGTCGGATTGGGGTGGATTATTTCGGGATCGTTTTCCGATGGGTGGACGGGGAGTGGTTGGAGGGGTCTCGTAGCAAAGTACTACCATGGAAAGCTGATGTAGTTTACTGATCGAGCGTTGCAATGATGTCACGAACTTGAACATCCTCCTCGCCCAGACGGTGAGGTTGTACCGTCTCACAAACTGGGGGTACGTGACCGTCCAAGCCAAATTCCTCTGTCTCGTGGGACGGTGTCATCGTCCTCGTCCACGGCGAGGAAACGGATGACTCCGACATCGACAACCTCCAGGTCACTGGGCTCTCCTCAAGGTGATACGCCCGCCCACTCCCATCCCGGTCTTCGAACTTTCCTCGTTGCGCGCTCCCTCCGTCCTGCAGACGATGCAGACCCTCCATCGAAAAAAGGTATCGGGCCCTTCCACCTCAACACCTCCCCACCCTTGCAAGCAAATGCGGCATTTCCTCATCACACCCTAGATATGCAACGATCTCGGCACCGAATACTTTGACGACCATCCCGTCGACATATACTACGCCTGGTCTCTCCACGACTTTTACCTGGTCATCAAACCGGCTGATTGATTGATGAACGGTCGTCGTGTGTCAGTCCGCAGGTGAGGATAAGCGCCAATGCGACTGCCGCCGACTTAGCCATGGATCGTCTGAAGTAGTAGGGAGCGGGGGTCTACGCGGTGCTCGTCCGCCAGGAGGTGAGTTTGGCGGCTGTTGCAGTCACCGCTATGCCCTCAGGTTCGCTCAACGACTCCACCCCTCCACCATCCTAGCTCTCCTTCCGTCGCCTCGCCCACCACCCCCACGGCGTCCCAGCGCACCCTCATCATAACAAACGGAGGAGGCGAACAACAACTCTCGCTTCCCTGGTTTCATATCCGTACCGCTCCAATGCGCTCCGCGCTCCTTCCCATTTCACCCTCCCAATCATATCGGCGAGCTCAAACACCTCCCATTTTAACCTCCTCCATTCACATCACACGTCCCCCTTCTCATCACTCCGATGGGCGACCAGCCCAGCCCTGCCCCTCCTGCCCCCTTCTCCCAGATTCGTACGTCCCACACACCCCGTACACCCGAAACGCCGCTAGCTATTCTTCACCCCTCTCCTGGACTGAGCACTGCTCGTCGGCCAGACGATTTCCAGACTGCCTCGGCTGAGAGCAGTTCCCGACTTTCACCGTCAATGATCCTGCCAAATTTCCTTTATCTCGGCTCAGAGTTAACGCTACCAGAGCATGTGCAAGAGCTCAAGTCACTCGGGAGCAAGAGGATACTCAACATTGCGGCAGAGTCACGAGTGTGATAACGATCATGGACTCAATCTCAGGGAGAATTTCGCGCGGTATACGAGGATCCCAATGAGGGATACGGTGGAAGAGGATAAGATCACCAAGGGGTTGAAGGAGGCTTGCCAGATATGAGGTAGAGTGCATTTCTTTACGCCTCTTTTCTCTCTTCCTGTTGAGATTGGAATGTTAACTGTCTCGCTTTCCCGTGCGTGGTTTCGGTATAATTCTGTGTCGTTTGCAAAGATGAGGCGAGTCTGTTTGGAGCGAGCACCTACGTGCATCGCCGCAAAGCGGGCAAGTTGCGTTCCGTGACCGCCGTGACCGCCGTGATGGCCTACCTCATTCATTCCAATCACTGGACGCTCTCGCGGTGCGTACTCGTTCGCGCTCGAGCGTCGCAAGAAGATCTCTCCGAACATTGGGTTCGTGTCCGAGCTGATACGTTCGAAGAACAAGAACTCGGCGGCAAATCGGTCGGCATGGTGACCTTCAACCCTGGGCAGCAAGGCGACAACAACGCGGGAGGGGGGATGCACAAACGAGCTATGTGGATGCCGCGCAGAGTCGGAGACCGGGTCACGCGCGGGAAAGTTTGAACACCCTGTTTACGGTCTCGGATTCGGAAGATGTGGGAGAGTTCGCGATGGGTCAAGGTCGAGAACGCAGTATCCTTCTTTATCGCCGACCCCCTCCCTGATTCCGTTATCTAGGTAGAAATTACTGTCCGAAACGGCTACCGCCACCTTGACTTGGCCAGGATATACCAGAGCCAGGTCGGAGGAGCCCTCAAGAAAGTTACCCCCAGCGTCGTCATTTACGAACAGCTCTTCATCACCTTCAAGTTCTGGAACTTTCCTCGTCAGCCCGATCGCATTGAGGGACACAATCCAAGGGTTCGATCTCGTGCATTAGATTTCCGGCCTTCGTCTTTTGAAGAACGTTCCTGATTCCGAGGTCGAGCTAATTATGCGCACGATCGTGGAAAACGTGCGATCGTATGAGCAGGTGGTCGAGGTATGTCGTATTCTCGTCCACTCAAAATTTCGCCAAGTGGTTCACACGTCGCGATCGTATAGCTGTTGGCATATACTACGCCTCTCATCGGAGGACTGCAGCCTCTGAGCTTTTGCTTGTTCCATCAGCAAGAGTCTATGCGAGAAGCGACGGTGGACATCTTCAACGAGCTGAGAATGCACCCGGTAAGTCAATCCGTTCTTTACCTGATGTTGCGCACAGTAGCTCACCTCGTGTCGCGTCGTAGGTCGGCCGGATATTCCTGCAAGCTCTGAATCACTTTCAGCGATGTACGACAAGCCCACGCTCGAGAGTCGAGGCTGAGCTCGACGAAACCTTCGAAGTTCGAACAGCTCAGACCCGAGTAGCTTGATCTCTACCGTGCGTGCGAGATGCACATAGCTACCCTTTCATCGACTGACGAGGTGTGAAATCTAGTTATCCACTGGACTGTCGTGTTTGTGCCTGGTAACTTGAAGGGTCTCGTGCCTGTCCCCTCGGTCACCGGGTGAAGTCGAATTGGACACTCAACATCACATTTCTCGTGGAGACATGGAAAGTCGCGATCAAGCTGCGGGATACGTGGAAGATAGCCTATATGCTTGTTCTCGTCCGGAATTAGACTGAGACATGAACGTCCAGGTCAAGGCGAACGTGACGAAACCAGTGAGGTTCTCCTGTCCCTTTGCTTTAGCTCGTAGGAGAGTACGACGTATCTCAGGGAGTCATCAATCTAGTGAGATCACCTTACGCAAGCTCCTCTATGGAGGTGTTGTCGAATTGCCCTGTTCCTCCATCTCTGATAATCTTGACGGCCCTGCCAAGCGCAGCACCAACCTTGGCTGCGCCTCGTAAAACAAAACTTGCGGAGGGAATATATGGGGGCTTGGGATATATCGACTGTATGTGACTTTTCGTTTCGTCTTTAGTGCATTTGCTGCGTATCTCGAGCTCACACCATCATAGGCCCAGAAACGAGTGAGAGAAGAGATAAGATTGCTGATTATCAGGAAGAACCGCTTACGTCCCGACTGAGATAGCAGCTCGATATTTTAACTGCATTGGTATTGTCCTACTAGGTGGCACGGACGACAAGTTATGATCGCCGACGAGAGGTCGTGAACAATTCAAAGTGGAATTGTTTCTGATTTGGGCTGGCAGATCACACTCGCTTCGCAACGTACGTACTACTAACAGCCTGCCAGCGGGCGCCGGCCTCCAAAAGCATATCCGAACCTCCGGGATTGCCGTACATTCTGGTGTCGTTGTTACTTCATGAGTCTTTATCGTATGATTCATTCTTGGTACATACTGAGTCACGACTTCGATTTTCTGATTTAACGATGACGTAATCACCATAAAGTTTGTCCCGATCGATCAAAATCTTGTCCGTGTCGTGAAACTACAGTATTACAATAATGTGAATGGGGAACATTGTCTCAATACTTCAATTTTTTTTTCACCAGGTCGCTGGCTCGCCGAGGGGCTGATGAGCCCAAAATTTCGTGATTCGGGATAGCACGAGTGAGCACGAGTCCAATATTTTCATATTCAATCCCCGCACGTAAGTTGTGGCACGCAAATATGTCACATGTCACGGATCGATACGGACTGGCAGTGGCACTGCAACGCAATGATACCTCGATATCATATGTCTCGCTCGACCCAACACGGACCAAAGTTTACACCACTCCTTATTGAACGTTTGACGTCGAACGACGGCACCATGATCGTGACACTTTTGTCTGCAATACCCTCGATGTGACAGATATGATCAACGGCTAGTTAGGCACCCTCCGAGGCCAAAAAGAGCCCGGTCTGTGGCGAGACCTTTTCGTACATTGTCGGATTTCCAGGAAGGTCGAGGACCCCCAGACGCTCCTCATCGTCAGCAAGGAAGGGCTGGTTGTCGGGCTGGGCACCACGCCATCTCTGTCTACTTTACGATGCTCGTCGACTTCAAGGAGAAGCCCTCGTGGTGCAGTACCCAAAGCTGCAGTAGCGGGTACATTGAGCCGACGATGATTTCCGGACGATCGGTGAGTAATTTTCGGACACGACACCTTGGGTTTAGTCCTGATATAACTTGTCCCGGAACAAGGCAAGGTAGCTTGCTTGGTTACGAGGGCGGCGGGCTGACGTCTTGGCGTAGCTAAACTTCATCTTCCGCCACAAGAACTCCTGTCACAGGCGATCAGGAAGATAATCATCCTTCCGTTGCTCCCAAGCTGTCCTCTGGCAAGAACACCGACGTCTATACTCTCGTCGCCAAGTGAGGCTGGTCTCGCTGCTTTTGTGATCGTGTCGCTGACCAAAAACGTACAGCCCCGACAATACGTACGACGTTCAGTCCAAAACGATGCAAAAGTTCTTGAGTACTTCACGCCTGCTGTCGACCCTCTCAAGACGATCGATGACCCTAAGCCTATTGTCTTACCACGAGGGGGACTCCTGCCCCCGATGCAAGGTAAGACTTTTTGTGGGTTGTGATAATCTTGTTAAAAGTGCCTTTTCAACGTGCAGCCTGATGACTCGGACGAGAGCGAGCCATACGAGATTCTGGATAGTGTCCATCATTGAAAACCCAGAATATAAGGGCAAATGCCCGTCCCGGCGGGGGTCGCCTCAAATCGGAAACGACCGGACGTTTATATTTATTCTCATCTTGTTTGCCGATGGCTTCGTTTTATCTTACACTCTGCGTGGCGAAGAAGTCGCGCAACATAAAACCACGAGCGATTTTTCATGGCAAGATATCACTGGAGATCCGAGCAACGGTGCGGCCACACTGTCGTCTCTGGTGTGCAACTTTGCTCATTTATTGCGCAGGATCTGGGCTATTTACGACCATGCCATCTACGACTTTAACGACTACGTGTATACCATGACGACTACCGAGTTCAACGTCGCCAAGTACAACTTCTTGCCGTCTGACCTTGTGGACGCATTCCAGCAGATCGCGGGCTCTAACATTACGCCGGTGTTGAACAGAGTTCTGAATACCATAGATTCCGCGAACAGGACAGATTTAAGGTATATTGCGACATACCAGGTTCAGAATTACATGCTTTTGGCGGTCTCTAGCATCATCACGGCATCAAATGTGAGTTGCGGTCGCATGGCTGTACAATTTTTCGAGTCTGATTTATTCGAACAACAGTCTTAGTTGCGTTGTAGTGTGGGACGAAGCGTTTCCCAAAGCGTCTGGACAAATTCGTGCTCTGTCTAGTCCCTTGCTATACCGAAGGCGAAGACTCTCTGCGCAACACCATCAATTCGCTCTCCGCGCTAGACCACGACGAGACGAAAAACGGAAGCTGATCTTTATGACTTGTGATGGCAATATCATTGGTGGTGACGCCTGACATCGTGTTGGATATCTTTGGCGTCGATCCTGTGGCACGGAGGGTGCCCCTCATGTTCAAATCCATCGGGCAGGGATCTCAGAAGCTCAACCATGGTAAAGTCGAGTCTACTCGGTGCTTGTATTAGTTTGAAGCTTACGTCGTCCAGTGCGGCTGATCGTCCCTTGCCGAGGTGTCTGGTCGTCGTCAAGGTTAGCAAACCAACGGGGCGCTCGAGACCTGGGGAAGCGTAATAGTCAGATCTCGCACACGCAGTACCTCAACCGCGTGCACTTCTGTGAGTGTCGTTTCTGCTGCCCTTGACCAACTGTTGATGTGCAAGTGTCACAGGTTGTCACACCACCATCGTTGAATAGGCTCGTTGCCTCTTCTAATGATGGCTCCAACATCATTGGTATATGTGATGAGACCCAGTTGCAGAACGAGCCTGAGAAGAGCTCTTGGTGGACGATGGTTCAGGTAGGAGCTTGCGTCTACCGACTTGTTTCCTTTCCTCTTTCCGACACACATTTCAGGTCTATGAGTACTACATTTCGCACAACCTCGCCAAGGCGTTCGAGAGTCTGTTCGGTTCCGTGTCCTGTCTCCCAGGGTGTTTTCACTCCATACCGTATTCACACTGCTGACAAGGGTCGTCCAAATTTCATGTCCAACCGTGTTATCGACGATTACGCCGAGGCCAACGTCGACACGTTTCACGAGAAGAACTTGTTCTCGCTCGGTGAAAGATCGGTTCTTGACGACGCTGCAGATGAAGCACTTCCCCTCGTTCAAGACCAAGTTGCTAATGCGGTCGCGCCGGTCTCGTGGCGGGTGTTGTTTTCTTAGCGTCGTCGGTGGATCAACTCGACGGTGCACAACCGATCTGGTTCCTAGATTTTACCCGCCACACTGCGGTTTATGTGAGTTTTTAGACTTCTCAAGTTGATCTATATTTTGCGTGCTTACCATTGCCATGAATTGGAGCGGTGTACAGTTTACGGGCTGGTCATCTTTTGATGCTGGTTTAAAGCGTGCTGAGTGAATAACCCATGCACTCTTCTTCGTCATGAAACTGGAGTTCGTGTTTGGCTCAATGTTCGTATGCCTTATGTCGTGCGTAACTTTGGTATTCAAGCTCTGGCCTGACGTTCCCGTTCAGGTACCCGATCCACAGCTCCTTACTTCCTCCTTCTGGCGCACGGCCGAATTCGGTTGGGGTTATTGTGCTCGACGACGGAAAGGACAAGATCATTGGTGGGCAACGCCAACGAAATGAAGTTCAACGAATCGATGATCCCGTACAAGAAGTGGATCGGTGAGTACCATTCGTTACTGTTCGACTAGGCGGGTATCTAATGAAGAAGTACGAAGCTGAGATGTATGGAGATGGGTTGTCTAGCGGCTCGTGAACGCGGAGCAGCAGAACAGCGAGAACCTTGCTGCGCCGGCACCTCGTCGGCCCGACTGGCAGCGCCCTTTGGTGTACGAGTACCAGTCCGAGGTGGGAGACTATTACCGTGATACCAACCTTCGGGCACCCTCGCGCCCAAGTTTCGCGTGTGGACAGGGTGTCGGCGAACCTGAGGCACTCGACGTTCCCTAGCCCATTTCAGGAGCGACTAGGTGTACCTGTCAATCAGTGTGCGAACTTGAACCACAAAGTACTAAAGTCTAAGTGTCCTCTCCCCGTCCTGTACGGTTTCATTCACACACTCTCTCAACCAACACTCTGCAATGTTCCTCGTCGAGTCTTTCAGTGAGCTCCTTGGATATACCTCCATGGCTTGTTGGTTGGGAGCACAATTTCCGTGAGTCATCATTGCGCCATCTGACTTGCTCAAGGCGCCATCTGACTGGCCCGATACGCGCAAGCCAAATCATGGAGAACTCAAGGCGACAATCTTGCGAAGGTCTTGCGCTACCCTTCTTGTTCAATTGGATGCTCGGTACGCTATCATTGCGCCACGTTCGCCTGATCCCGGGACCGAGTATTGACCTGTCCCCGCAGGAGACGCTTCCAATCTCGTTGGTTGCCTCCTTACGCATCAGTCGCCCTTCCAGGTGTGCTTGCCCCTCCCCTCACCTCCTCGTTGATGCTAATCATCAGAGCAGACCTATATCGCGACGTACTTTTGTTTTGTAGATTGCTGTCTGCTCTATCAGTACTTTTACTACGGCGGTGGCCCCAAGACTCTCCCAGTCACCCACCCACGTGCGCGTTCCCGCACAACGTCCTCCGTTCGGTGCCCCCTCATCGATGCATCCCACTATCGTACCTCGACTAACACGGTATGTCACATCGCCGCGGCAACTGCGCATGCCGATACCCATCCGGAACACCGTCGTTCGAAGAAACTCAACGCCGAGATGTTGACGGACGAACACCCCGCGATCACACACGCGTGCGAAGAACCCCAGGACGAAGTCAGCGATGCAGTTCTCTCCGCCCCTTCGGGGAGCGAGTACTCCGAGAGTACCCGGAGGAAGAGGGTGTCTTGGAGCCAGGAGAGGACGGACCAGTTGTCTGGCGGCTCTGCTATACGTCATATTGCTCCCGTGGTGCCGGGGACGCTGCGTCACATGTCCTCTTCTGCCACTACGCTGCTTACGAGTAGAGGGAAACCTTTGCGTCGCGATGAGGAAACTGAGGAAGATGTGGTCGATGAGGAAGGAGGAATGCTTCCAGAGCCAGTCGGAGGAATGTCGGAATGGTTCTGTTAGGTGTGGGCATGATCTTCGGCGTCGGAAGATACGCGGGCGTTGCACAACCCATTGCCGGAAGCGGCATGAAGACATGAGAGGTGCTTGTGCCAACCTCTAATTTGTATCATTCGCTGGCAACTGGATTGCCTGCCGTGGACGATCTTCCCGACCGCCTTGCGGGCTCGTCCCCCTCCTTTGTCGAGGTGGAATCACCCTCGCTCGCGAACGACACCGGGTTTAACCAACAGCGACAGCCCGACGACGACGCGTCCTACGATCGCGTTATAGGGCGTATATTTGCATGGCTTTGCACCACCCTCTATTTAACATCATGATTACCGCAAATATGGAAGAACGTGAGTCGCGCATGTCGTGCAAGGTGATTCTCAATGATACTGATGGTGTCGCTAGTACGTCAGGAAGTTGGCAGAGGTACGGGGGACGTTTTCTCGGCTCAGGATTACTGATTCTGATCTGCGTCTCGGCAGGGCCTCTCGGTCTATCTCTTCATCTTTGCGTTCCTCGACATCTTCTTCTACGTGCTGTCGATCATCACGTCGCCCCAAGCTAATCTCCCACCGCCGGCGTCTACCGAATTTTACCGAGAGAGTCTACTGTGAGTAGTCACTTCCGAACGCATTTCTTCCCTCGCTCACACCCATTTTCCCCGTTGATCAGATACATCCTGGGTAGCGGTGGGACCTTTGTTTTCGATATCACCATTGTAGCCCAGTTTGGCATGGTTTCGGGTGCGTATGGGAGGTCGCCTCCGTTTGATCCGCGCATGGCCGGTCGATGTTTCCTGCGCTGAGCTTCGGAGGAGGTACTCCGCAAGTCCGGCCTATGTCGACGTTTTCGATGGCGACGACGGTGTACGCTGGGCCGAGCGACAACCCAAATCCGTCGGACGACGGGCCGTCACACGAGACGCTGAGAAGGTATTGGTATCTGAGCACGCAGGACTTGATGACGCCGGTGGCCAAGAAGTATGTTGTTTTTTTTTGTGCGTGTATATTGCTGATCGCTTTTGTGCGCGCGTAGAACTGCTCGCGAGGCCATAGCTGCTCGGTACCCGAGAGCGGATTTGACGACCCGCAAGGACTTTTTGAATCGATCGATTGACAACATTCTTTCGCACTGGCATTCCTCAAAAAAGACTAGAGATAACAAATCATTCGTGTACCACTTCCGGAGAACTCTCATTCTTCTATGACCAGTAATTCGAGAACCTTCCAAGCAGATGAGGCGGTCGTGCGGACTGTGCGGCGGGTGCTATTTCCTCAGCGTCCGAGTCACATCGGTGGATCGACTCGACGCTTGACGGTGCACAACCTGTACGAGCTTGCGATCCTGCCGGAGCTTTGTGGCATGTGTTCTTTCTTGATGTGGTTCTTTGTGCACTGGATCTTATCGGTATATTGGTGGGTATCGTTCGTTGTATATGCCTCGAGATATTTCTGACCGTTCCCGAACTGGTTCGTAGATTACCCAGAGCTGTCGTTTATGTGAGTTTTGACCATTCTTTGGACCAACGATCTAAATTTTGCTTACTTTTGATATGTCCCTGGTATGGTTGATCGTTGAAGTCTCGACTGGGGATTCACCGCTTCCCCATCAATTTCCATCGCCATAATCGCAGCGGTGTATGGTTTGCAGGTTGGTCACCTTTTCGTGTTGGGTCGGAGCGTACTGAGTGAATACCTCAGGCTTTCATCTTCATCAGCAAACTAGTGTCTATGCTTGTTGGCTGGATGGTTGTGTACCTCATTTCGTGAGTTACATTGGTTGTTCTGGATTTAAGCTCTGGCCTGACGTTCGCGTTCAGGTACCCGACGAGGCTTCCAGTCTGCGAACGGCTCGGGCTGGGTATCTTCATCGCAAGACGCGTGCGTCGTCTTTTTCATCAATCTCGCAAACTTTCCTCACGACTGAGCGGATATCTGATCGTGAGCAGAGTATGAAGCAGGGATGTATGGAAACTGGTTTTCTAGCGGCTCGTTCTACGCGGAGCAGCGGAATGCCAGACCCTTGCTGCGACTGCACCAACTTGGCCCAACTCGTAACTCTTTTAGGGTTTGATTACCATCGGAATCTTTGTCGTGGCCAAAAATCTCGTTTTCTATGCCGGTATATAGTCTCGACAACATCCTTGTCCTTTGTGGTATGTCCGCTGTCTTGTCCGTTACTCTCACCATCGATGATTAACAACTTGCGAAGCACAAAGCCGTCGTTGCGCGTATCAGTCCTGGATGGCGATGGCGTCACGGTTCTTTGCCGTGACAAGATGGTTACCCCTAGTACCAACGAGCTTACCATCTGTGTTCGACGATGGAAAGAACAAGACAACTTTTGGTCGAGCGCGGTGGAGCAGGCGGCGAGCACGACGCAGAATGCGGTAGCTGCGATCTCTTTGCCTGCGGGTGGTGGTGGTGGGAGCGGTACGGCCGCTGCTGACGCTGACGCTCCTTGGCTTCCAAACTGCCGATGCCAGCACGTCGTCGAGGCGTTGCACTTGCTCCGGGAGCTCCAGATGCGTCCGGAAGAAGAGCAAGCCCAAGCGGAGGATGGACGCTCATGAGCAGCAACGACCGGGACGGTTTCACAGTCAAACGCAAGCCCTTTCCCGATCCCTCGTCCGTCGGAAAGGAGGGTTTCCGTTTAGGGACCGGGGGTCTTTGGTTGCGGGCGTGGTGGCGCGGGCGAGGCTTCCACAGTCTGCGAACGGCTCGGGCTCGATCATCTTGGACGGGGAAGTCGGAGGCATCAGGACTCCTTCGAGCGACATGGTAGGCTCGGGTTCGGGCTCGGTATCTTCAGCACAGATAACCCAACAAGTACCATTTCAAACTTATCACAGTAAAATATATATTATGGAGTCGGGGATGTGGCGCACAAGCGCTGTCATGGATGAGTCACGTGTTGCTTGTGGTGCCCAAAAAGTGTACAAAATGTGTACCGAAAGTGTACAAAAAAAGTGTACAAAAAAGTGAACAGAAGAAGTGTACCAAGAAAGTGTACAAAAAAGTGTAAAAAAAGTGTACAAAAAAGTGTACCGAAAAAGTGTACCGAAAAAGTGTACCGAAAAGTGTACCAACAGTGTACAAGAAAGTGTACGAAAAAGTGTACACAAAAAGGGTACCAAAAGTCCACTGAACAAGTGTACAAAAAAGTGTACAAAAGTGTACCGAAAAAGTGTACAAAAAGTGAACAAAAAGTGTACCGAAAAAGCTTTCAAAAAGTGTACAAAAAAGTGTACAGAAACAGTGTACAAAAAGTGTACAGACAAAGTGTACAAATAAGTGTACAGAAAAAGTGTACAAAAAAGTGAACACAAACCGTACAGAAAAAGTGTACAGAAAAAGTGTATAGAAAAAGTGTACAGAAAAGTGTACGAAAATAGTGTAGTCAAAGGGGTAGTCATAAGTGTAGTGTGGTCTGTTGGCCCTAGAGAACCTGTAGGAGCCTAAAAAACCTGTATAGTCTACAGAGCTGGAGGAGCTGTAGAGCTGTAGTCTCTGGAGAGCCTGTGATAATCTGTTAAGTCTGTGGAGTCTGTAGCTAAAAGGGTAGTTTGCAGATGCAGCGGGTGCGTTCATTTATCAAACACTTACATGAACGGTTTGTCTGTGACAATGCGCCGGACGTAGGCGACGAGGTTGTTGACCCACTCGACGTCCTCGTTGGCGCTCCCGGCGTCACCAGGGGTGAGATCGAAAAAGGGACATGAGGACGTACGAACTTCGGTGATGAAGAGGCTGTCGTAGTGGACGCTATCTGGTGGGTATTTCATGTCCTTGAAGACGTCGTACATTCGAGCGTGGACGTCTGAGTCGCACCCGAATTGGTCCGTGCAAGCGATGAGGACAAGAGCCGCGTGAATATTTGTGCGTAGTCGCCGTGGACAGCCTTGACTTTGGGCGGGGGCTCGAGGCAGACGTCGACGGGCATAATGCTTATTTTGGGGCGTGAGGACCAACTTCACATTTGTCATCGAGTACGCGTTGTTCCTTGAAAGCTTCAAGTAAGTAGGAGGTTGGCGTGCTACATCCAACACATACAAACAGTGTGACTAAGCCAGTTCCCAAAGGTCCGAGTCTTGACCACTGCCAGTCGTTATCTATCACGTTGCTTCCGTCGTGAATCATGTTAGACCCACAGGACTTCAACGAGGTCTCAAGGCGCATCCGCACGTTGACAAGTATCCTTCAGGCCTTGAAAGCAAGGTCTGAACCCACCAGCCACCGCGAGAATGTTCCCCGCTTCTTGCGTCACTTCGTAACCCTTCTTACGTGTGGCGATGAGTTTAGTCCATCCGCAGCAAAGGTCGTGGCGGCGACGGGCAGCATTGAAAGTGATGGAACAGCGCGAACGCTTCTCGTCACTCAAAATCCTCACTTGTCATCGGCGGAATCCACTTTGAGGGTCACAGAGATACGCAAGGCAGAAAAATCATTCTATGACGTCGTCAACGGGTACGTGACGATCAATCGCAATGATCGATCATAATTGTAACTTTTCATGCTAGGCCCGCGGATGCGAATTCATTGGAAGATCATATTGCGGACATCTGGGCCGCTCTCGAGCAGTACAACAGAGGAGCGCTAGATGAACAAGATGATTTGTTCGCTTTGCAATGTTTTGCGGTCATGCGCAGTTATCGCAAACTTTCAAGAAGGATTCGCGAAGACATACGATTATTTGGCGGTCGCCGACTCTTTGATGTCATCAACATCTGGGAACCTCTGGAAGGCGAGGAGGACGAAGCCAAGTTGCAACCACGATGGGTTCCTATTCCTGAAGCGTTGGCCAATACCTACCCTGACCTCATGCCTGAGGAATATACACGCGATGTGGATGGCCAGTTTCAGTGGAAGCTATCAAACAAAACATCGCCGTTTTGGGTCAGACTTCTTGCAGCGATTCTCGTGTCCTTGGATGACAGTATTCGAAGCGCCAAAAAGCTTCTGAAGGGTGTTGGTTGCAATGCTCTGTCGCCGATCCAGTTTTCCGCGGTCGCTGATGTCGCTATCTGGTGCAATACTTTGTTTATCTTCGTCTTTTGGAAGGAAGTTCTTCAGGACCTCCTGGAGAACACCAGTCTCGGGGAGCATTTAGGCAGGTATCTGAACTTCAAAGATGGTTGGTGATTTTGGCCTGCTCCATTCTACTTGCTGATTGTTATCATCGTCAGCTGGGAATGAAGATAATGGAGATGGTAGGTCATGTACGTGTATACCTGCCTTCTTCTAAGTATTTTTTTAGACACAGATCTAATGCCGGAACCCAATGAACATACCAACAAAACTGTATTTCGATACCTGAAGACAGTTGTGGCTTGGCACGCTGCATTGGAATATCTGACCGACCAGCGTGTCTCGAAGCAGTTGACGACGAACTTCCTTGTTGGACTTGTTAAAGTTCCGCCGGGTAACCAATCGATGTTAACTGTCAAAGAACTCATACCGATGTACCGAAGACGAGATCCGGGAGATGATGAAGACGTGAAACGGAGGATTCATGTTTTGGAAGAACACTGTAAATCATTAACGTTTAATGGAACGGTGCATGCGGAGGCGAGTCTCATGGGGCTTCTTGCGTATGAACACCACAACCGTGACAAAAGCCGGAACAACGGGGATCCAATAGAGGGTGAGGATCTATTGGACGACTTCCTCGGTCGTCAGGTATCGTTCAACTTCCAATGCATGTTCAAGTCGGCTGATGTGTACGTCGCATAGTTGGATACAGTCAATGAGATTGCGGTCAGCAAGAAGTGTTGTTGGTGCTGCTACCGGCTTGCGAAGCTCCTTCAAGATCGGTTATCCAATGAGTTCGGGCTTCCCGGAACTCATGGTCTGGTGTACGCATGGAACCCACCCGCGGTGGGGATTGACGTCGAAGTGCTCACGGATCTGGAGGACGACTTGTGGACGGAGCTTCAGAAGGCGCTCCCACAGAACACAATTCACATCCATTCACGCCAGAGTTCCGCCTCAAGTACCGCGACCACTGTTCGAGCAACAGAGACTGGGAGGTGGCGCGTCGTGCCTGAAGGGTTTCGACGTATGGCGCATGACAGAAAGTCTTCGGCTATTCGGAATAAATTAGGATCAAGCTCAGGCTAGGATGGGCCGGGTAATTTACTCCTACTTACATTGTTCATTACACTTTTCGAGCGCGGTTGCCGTGTCGTTATTTTCCTACCTCCCCTTGTATAACATTTGAGATCGCCTACAATGTGTTGTTGAGTTGCCTTGTTTTTTAGCGACGAATCACTCGCATCGTATCTACAAACGCGTGCAATTCCACTGCTCGTATCGTATCTACATATGCATACATCCCACTGGAAAAGAAGGTCCTGCGAACACGCAACTACAAAAACTAACGTGTGTTGTATCTAAAACCCCAATTCTTCTTTCAAACGGACGAGCTGTGAATGTGCCTCCTTCCTATGGTGCATAGGCATAGTGGGGTATGGTAGAGACAAGTCGTCGAGGGCCGCCAGAAATGCGAACATGGATTTCGTTCGTTCGCTGAGCAAGCGGTTCCGATGGCCATCCGAAGTGTCGAATGGGAGTTGGCGTGGTCTTTGTATAACGTCGGAAAGTATACTGGTCGTGAGCTTGGAGGTTATTAGCTTTGCAATTGAGGCATCCGAATCACTCACCGAGGCCAAAACTTTGGCTAATAACGCCAAGACGGCGTTATTGTCCAGTTCGGTGACTGGACCCCACGACGTCGTCACACCTCCGAGTCTTCTGGCCCGTCGAACGCCTAAAGTGTAAGCCGTACCTTCGTCTGGGGATAATAACGTGGCCAAGAGATCTCGGACGGCCTTGTTACCGAACCAGATCAACCGTTGGCCATCCGATTCGTGCCAGATTTTGCACCCGAAATCGGCATCCCAGTCGACGGAACTTTGGAAGAAATCCTTGTAGTCCGAAGTGTACGCCCGGGGAACAAAAGTGGCGTTGTTCCACTGTGGGGGGTTGATGTCGACGTGCGGAGGGGGGAGGAAGGGGACGACCTTGCAGACTACCAGTGCACCCAGAGTGCATCTCAGTAGATGGTTGGCGTTGGCCTGCTTCGCCTTCTTGATCTAAATAAACGATGAGTGATAAATTGAGTGACGACGAGAGCACACTTACCACATTTTTGAAATTGTGATTAAAAAGTTCTAAAAGTTCCTTGAACGGCGTCGGTGCCTTGTAGTGGCGGATGGCGGTCATGGCGATGCCTCCGATGGTGACCGCGGTCCACTCGAGGGGGTCGTTGGGCCGTTCCTGCTCCCAGCGGTCGTAAGCGCGTAATAACGCGTGGTTGGCGGTTTGGGTAAGGTTGGCAGGGGGCTGGGAGGTGTGGGTAGCGTGGAACACTTCGTTCCACGCGTAAAGAAAAATCCGGGTCCACTTCTCGTCGATATGCGTGATGTGAATTACTGTGAAACGTTAAAAAAAGAAAAGAACGTGAACGAATAATCATTTACCTAAAAGCGGCAGCGCCAAGGCGTTGCTGACCTTACCTCCGTCGGAAAAGTCGTTCCAGGGGAATTTTTCGACCGTCAAGAAGTCGGAGAAAGTCGGAGGTGGTGGCAAGACGACGGGCTGGTGGATGGGAAGGTCCACCACCAGCTGGTTCTGGGAGAAAGGGGGCAAAAACGACGAGGTCGAGGCCGCGTTGGAGTTGACGGCATCTAAAGCTGCCGTGAATAGCTCCGAGTCCGAGTCCGCGACCTGCGGTACTTGACCAAAAAGGTCGGCGAAGAGCGCCGAGTTGCTGCCAAGCGGCGGGGAGTGGGGAGGGAAAATTCGAAGAGGTGTAAACGAGATGTTGGAGGGGGGATGGAAACCGGCGGTGGGATGGAGAATTTGTTGCGCATTGTTGAGCGTGAGGGGTATTGTCGATATTTGCACCCGCTCGTACGGACCGTTGAGGAATGCGCTCCAGGAACCGGCGGCGCGAAGTTCAGGGGTGATATTCGTGCCAAGGCTGGCAGCCTGAGTGTTGGGGTCCAACTCGGAGTCTCTGAGCGGGAAAGAAGAATAAGAATAATCTGGATTGTTAGGCCCGGGAGGCATGATGCAAAAGACGAGAGAACGAGGATGGTACTCACCCGGCCTGCTATTAATCCCAGAAATTTGGATGGGCCCTTGTGGGAGATACCCGAATAGGCTCAATCACTTACGACACCGATTGAATTGCGGGGGAGGGTGGGAGATCTGTTAATTAGTAATGGACTCGGTTCCCGAGACTTACGATACAATGTTACGGGGAGAATGAGGGCGGGAATTCCGCTAAGGAGGAGGGTGGGAATTCCGCGAATCATAGTGCGGGAGGAGGGTGGGTACCCGTGTATACCCGAGAGAACTTGAAGGGGTGGGAGTTCCGCGAATGGGACTCGCGACACGATGCGCATTCAATGTAATAGTGACAGGGGTAGGCTACCGCTTATACATCGCCTTTCGGGTTAATTGGCGCAAAGACGCTCGTGCGGACTTGTGACCGAAGTCACGCCGGGCTCAACAGGAATCCGTCCGAGTCAGTACTTTGGAAAAATCACGCATGCAGAAGAAGCGGATCGAAAACGTAAAGGACCTCTTTCATGCTTTTTCTTTTTCTTTTTGACCCATTTAACATAACTCTACAGCAAAATAGGAATAGGCAAGGCCGCCGCAGGCCGAATCATCAAGCATGCCATCGCCCCAGCTTTGAAACCACCTTCTAAGAATCTGTCGACGTCGACGAACATTCGGAAGACGCGACGTAGAAGCGAGTACCGGCCATAAGCGCGTCCCGGTCAATATCACGAGTAAGAGAAGGACCTGGCCGTGTTCGACGATGAAGAAGAGGTGGACGAGGATCCAGAGGCGATGGATGTGGTAGACGGACAGCCGGCGTCAAAGAGACTGGATAGAGGCAAGAATCGGGCGTCGGAAGAAGACAGGAGGAGTGAGCAAGTGCCTTCGTCGAGGCGTAAGTGACCCCCCTTTCTGGTGAGTCTTCAAACACTCTATGCGAGCCGTCCAATGATGTACCACAAGAGTACGATGATCTCTCAGCCGACTGCGCAGACAACAGACACCACCAAAAAAGTAGAGCTATCTACGCCCGTGCAATCGTCATCGGTCGACAATTCCTCGCGTGGTGCTTCTGCCTCATCATGCAAAGACCGAGAAGCGAGGAAAGCTGCAAAGAAGGCAAAGTGTAAAGCAAAGAAATTGTACCTCATAATCACAACGTTTTATACATTGATTTTCTACGGAAATCCACAGATTAAAATCCTACTGATCACAAGGGTCGCAAGCGTAAAACGGTTAGTAGATCTGCGATAACACGAACAATAAAGCGTACGGCCCAAGATAGAAATACACGTTACAAAGATCGTCTTCACATTACCATGCACCCATCGCGATCGAGCGTATCACCTCCAAGAACCTAACATCCACCATCTCCTCCGCCCGAACAATAGTCCGCCAACGTCTTTAAGCTGCCTCAGCTGCTCCACTCCCTGACATCATCGACAATCTGCCAGCTGTAAAACGACTTGATCACCACCCTCTTCTCGTCACACTCGTCTTGCCGGACTTTGAGATCCCCCTCGTCCCTTCCGTCCAAATACCCAAGTTTCCTTGCCTCCCACGAACGCCACCCCTTGCGGGGGCGCATGTTGTTCACCACGCCCTCGATAGCGAGTTTTCCGACCGACTGACAGTCCACGACGACCAGCTCGGCGTCACGCATGCTCCGCTCGCAAGCTATTGCACAAATTCCTTGAGCACCGAACCGGATATGGTCGTGTTGTCCGCCTGCAGAACGCGCAGCCCAGCCGCGAATGTGCGCTTTGAACACATGGTTAGTCAGATTGGTCGCGCTTGACACCGTCAGATGTTCTAGGGCCTGGAGCGACTTCTCCGCCGTCTTGAATGTCGAACCTTCCACATCGACCGGAATGAGCGCTTCGAGAACTGCATCCGTAATGTTGCAAGCGTCCTCCAGGTCGAGTTTCCGGACGAGTGGCGTGGTGCGGAGGAGGCGCACAAGGCAATCGTCCATGAGCGTAGACCCTATTCCCGCGAGCTCAGGAATTCGAGACGAGGAACCAAATAGGCGAGGTTTGAGCATGCCGTGTCCGTAAGCATGATGCAACTGGAGAGCGAGAGATGTCGGAGGGACGTCACGCGTCGCCTATATCGATGCGAACCCCTCGGGTCCCTCCTTGCCTCCCGAGAAGTCAACAAGACTCTCTCCAACGTCTTTCTCGTCCACCGAGCAAGCCACGAATGCCTCCAAAGCGGTGTTGTGCAGACCACAACAATCGAGGACCTCGAGATGAGGCACAGCCTTTCCCAACGCCGCCAGCGCGTCGTCATTAAGCTCCTTGAGCCCAAAGCAGGCTCGTCCCATGACCGCCTTCGCAAACGCGCAAACGCCAAAGCCATCAACGTTGGTGCACCTGGTTATATTCAGTGATGTGAGATGTGAAAGTAGAGCAAGCACGTCCAGCGTCGCGTTGGTGACGGCTTTCAGCCCCTTGACGTTCAGAATGCAGAGGAACGGCGAGCGAACGAGAAGACTATGAAGCGATTGAGTTGTGAGCGATGCACAGCCTTGCAACGTGATCGTGGTCAGTTGCGTTTACTTTGCGATTGGTGCTGAGCGCACGGAAAGGCCACCTGCCATACCGATCGACGCAGTTGGTGAGAGGCACGCTTGACCGGATAGGTCGATGCTCTTTACGAACGGACCCGAGAGAAGCAAAGAAAGTCGACGATGCCATGGGGAAAGCTTTCAGATCGACGTTTTGCCAGAGCGTACACCATCCGGGGGCTCAACTGCGTTCACGATCAGTACGGATCCAGGAAAACGATCGGTTTATCATTACGCACCGTAAGTTTCCATGTGGATGACGCTAACGGAGCGAAGATAATGGCGTTGTAGATCTCACCCAGTACAAACACAAACGGTACTAAGCCTTTCCCCATCAAGCCTCAAAACAATATGACTAAGCTATTTCGTAATGGAGCGAAAAATTTCAGACAAGAAAAACCGTCGATAAACCTGGAACCCTAAAGGGTCCAGGAACGGGGAGAATGAGGGCGGGAATTCCGCTAAGGAGGAGGGTGGGAATTCCGCGAATCATAGTGCGGGAGGAGGGTGGGTACCCATGTATACCCGGGAGAACTTGAAGGGGTGGGAGTTCCGCGAATGGGACTCGCGAAACTTACGATGCGCGGTAACCGCTTACGTTGTAATCAAAATCCCCGACTCCCACGTTAAGTGGGGGAGGGTTTTCTCGCGTCAATTCGAGCCGCTCTCTGCAAACGGACCCGCGCGAATTTATTACTAAATTCGTAGACTAGATCACGGGACAATTACGCCAAATATACACAAACAAATAAACGACTACGGATTCCGGAAGTTGCTGCAACTTACCTGTTCTATCAATCCGCCTCAATCCGCCATCCTGACTTTGAACTAAAACAACTTGGAACAACGTTTCGTGTGCGCAAGGCAAAGATATGGATTTTTTTGTTGTGACTGAAGCATCACAATCGTTTGTATGCTACCATCCCACTCGAACATGATACTCTCGATTTATATCCAGATGATGATGTAATTGCTGGTTTAGCATTGGTTTAGCAGATTCGGAATCTGTCGTTGAGGACCACCTCGGAGCTGGATGGCAAGTCAGTTTTCATGAAGAAACTGCGGGCTTTGAGGACTACCCAGGCTGGCAGGCTGCATTGCATGCTCATTCATGCATCAATAATCAGGCTGCCACTTCAGGACAGTGCAACGACGACGAAACGGCACTGACAGCTGGAAGATCGAGTTCCCGTGATGTTTCTAGAAAAGATGGGTGTCTGTGAACCTGAGAGTGTCAGACTCAGCGGTCGGACGTTCACTGCTGCTGCATTGCGTAGGCTCATCCCTCGCTCTTCAACTTGTCCTGACATTATAGTACATCATGGATCACAGCTGATAAATGGGTGTAACAATATTAATCCCGACTTCTTCCCAGGCTGGTATGTATCCTCTGCTTTGCCGTATCAGATTGGTGGCTTTGAGGACAAGTCCAGACCGACTGCTTTGTCATTTCAACAACACGTTCATTCAGTACTTGATCAATATTCCGGACCGTTTGTTCAGGTATCACCAGAATTTTCTGTTTGTTACACTGAATATCCACCAGTGTCGGCTTGCACATGTCCACACTGCATTTAGTTGTATGAGATCGAACTTTGGTACAGTTGCTGAAAAACTTCGTAAAATCTCTCCAAAACTACTGAACCATGTTGCCTCTCATTGGTGGCTCGGATGAGTCTGATGACTGGGCAGTTTCTTGGTAACTTCTAAAAAAGTCTTGCCAATCTTTCTGTATGTACCGTACATTATGACCTATGACCGGTCAGGATTATTCCCAGGATGTCGGGGACTTGGCGCAAGACTCTGCGCCGCTACGATTAAAATACCTAACAAGAGTCGGTTGCACGTTTTTACTTATTTGTTTCCTCGACGTTCACAGAAGTCGAAGATATCGACTCGATCGGTCAAATCACTCATCACGAGTTTGCAAAGGTGGCGCTCGACAAACACCCCATGGCCCATTGTCACCTGTAAGCACGCTTCCTTAGCGGGCTTCTCACGAAGGGTTGTAGGAGCCGGATCACCTTCTCTGGGTCGTTTGCAACCGCAACTTAAACCACCCGCGAGTTGGCGCAGTCGGACAAGTACTAGTATGAAGGGTCGCGTGGTCCTGCAGGTTGGCACATGTCGCACTGCAAGTGGAACCTGGGACCGGGCAACCTCAGGATAGCAACACGATGCAGTTCAACTGCAGGCCCCTGCTTCCCAGCACGATCGAGGTTCCGCCGGTGGTGGGCAACCAACCTGCACGAGTGTGTCATATGGACCCACGGTCGACATGTTGTGGACGGGCCGCTGGCTTCGATGTACGCGATTAGTGCATCAGGGGAACTGTGACAAATTGATATAGTCATATAACATCTTATCAAATATAAATTTCATTGTCCTTCATATCAATATTACAACACACTAGCTCAGGCATTATTTTCTTTGAGTGGGTTGACAGAAATTACCAGAACTTTCCACAATTATTCTCAGGATCTAAACTACCATCTTTCAAGTAGTTGTCAAGGACATAATTGATATATCCAATTACAAAATAAATCCCAATGACATCAATCAGAACATCACCCAACCTGAGTTTGATGTCAATCAATGTCATGCAGAGAGTGGTTATAATCTACAAAGATATGACATGGATTGACATCAATCTCAGGTTGGAAGATATGGCCATCAGAGCCATAGCTTTGTAGATGATAACCACTCTCTACAAGACATTGATTGCAAAATATATCACACTTTTTTGGACTTGTGGTTGATATAATTAAGGCATATCTGACACATTTTTAGACTTTTGATTTAAATTGACATAAGAGTCATGATGGAAAAGATGTCAATCTATCTCATATATCTGTAAATTGTAACTAATCTCTGCATGACATTGATTTACATTAAACTCCCAACCTGAGTTTGATGTCAATCTATTGTCAGAGCTTTGTAGATTGTAACTACTCACTGCATGACATAGATTGACATATGACTCATGAAGGAAAAACATGACAATCAATGTCATACAGTGAGTAGTTACAATCTACAAAGCTGTGACATTAGTCACAACATCTCCCAATCTGACTCTGATGGCCATATCTCCCAAGCTGAGTTTAATATGCTAATCAATGTCATACAGAGAGTAGTTACAATTTGACAAAGCTGTGACATAGATTGTCATATTTTCCTTCATGAGTCATATGTCAATTTAAATTAAACATGTGAAAATGTGTCAGATATTCCTTAATTATTTGAACCCATAAGACCAATAAGCATAGCAGACCTTACAATATCAATCTGAATTGCATTGACTGTCTTATGGCATCTCTACATGGATCACATTGCATGATCTGCCACATAGTCACTCTCACTGCAAGACCAATAAGCATAGTAGATCTTACAATATTAATCTGAATTGCATTGACTGTCTTACATCTCTACATGGATCATATTACACGGTCTGCCATGGTTACTTTGATTACAGGATCAACCAATATTGACTGTCTTACATCTCTACATGGACCATATTGCACGATCTGCCATGGTTACTTTGATTACAGGATCAACCAGTGTGGTAGATCATTACCATTTACCCATGGTTTCTGTGCTTTGGGAATGTATTATTGAAGCCAATGATGATCCCACTCTGGCCGACAACATCACATATCATGCTGATAGAGAGGAGGGCATACATCAAGGAAACTGTATAGCAACAAAGACCTGAGGTATCTAGGGGCAGAATCATGTCTCATTGACTGCTGCTGCCACTGCCCGGTACTCGGCTCGCTTAGCACGAATCCTCGCAAGCGCACTGTTCTTTGACGGTAGACGTTCACTCTCTGTATAGAGAGGGAATACCTGTCTGTTCCACCATAGAAGTAGCTGCTCAACCTCTTCCTTTTCCTCCAGATCATTCAACAAATCAAGAATACTGTTGTAAAAACGCTCGGAGTCAGTAACGAGATCTGTACGAGAAAATACCTGTGCCGACGATAGCGAAAATCGAGCCTACAATGGTCAGTACCACAGCATCAACGAGCACGTCACATCTTACCTGAGTTGCAACGTAAGCGATCGAAGCTTTCGTCACGCTGCGCATGCCATGGATGCGGGCATTGCCAGACCGAGTGGCCTTTGGTTCTTGATCAACGGAACTCGGCGAGGTAAAAACGTGCTTATAAGCCTGAAGATAGTTAGTTTTGCTTGTTAAAAGGGTGACGCGAGACGTACGGCAACTAGAAGCCCGCTCCGAAGCAGGCCGTTCCAGGGGTCTTCGGGATCATAGGTATAGTTGGCATAAAGAAATACCGGCCATTGGTCCCCCATGACCTGGAGTTGTCCATTCCGTAACTTTTCTTTGATCCTTTGAAGGTACCAACATTGTCAGGACTTGGAACGAAATCGAATGAGATACATACTCAGAGTTTTGCCACTCGAAGCCGGCAGGGCAAAGGAGTGCTCCTGTGCGCTCGTGGTGGAATCCGCGACCGGATTTTACATTTCGCGGGATGTGCGGAGTAAGAGTTTGGCCTTTGGGGGTAACCCAGTCGATAATGGCACTCTTCATCCCTTTCGTATCATCCGCTCGTGCACTATTAGCACCCTTCTGAACCTACACAAAAACGTCAGTAGATTAGTAGAGTAGATGGAACAATGTTACCATTTCTGCCACGGTAATAATGTCATCCTCCGACGACTCCATGAGCCGAGCTTCGAGTCCCGGAATCATCCTCAACAGTTCGCGAAACACAGCATATTCTTGCTTTTGCCTTGAGAACGTGAAACTCAGTTCGCGTACAAGACAAATGCTCTAGAGCTTACTTACTGGGTTGTGAGTGAATTTGGGCCATTCTCCTCGATGTCGCCCATGAGTGTCAACCCATTCGTCAGCAAAGCTTGCACGTTGCAAAATGCATGAACGACCCGACCGAAGTGCCGCCCGTGATGGACCAAAGGGTCCGGCACACTTCTGTGGTCTGATCATTAGTGATTAAGATTTGTTACGAATGTGATGAACGCACGGGCGCTTCCTCGGCCCCAACTCAAGAGCATTCGTAAGTGAACGCTTTTGTCCACTGCTCGCAGGCTCTTCATCGTCTTGAACGATGGAGTCGGGTCTGCTCTCGCGCCGACGATTGTGTTGGGACATGGATCCAAGAAAGAGTAGCAGATAGTAAGAGGTCAACGAGGAGACGAGGAGACGAGGGGATGAGGGTGATGGAAGAAAACACTCACCTTTTATACCTTGACCGGCAAGATCACGTTTGTGCGTGTCACGTTCAGCGACCTGTAAAGGGAAATTCAGATCAGATAGATCACCCCTGGATCTCTGGATCTCGCCAGATTCGATCTTACCGATTGGTAACGGGAAGAAACAAGCGCACTTGTCACCGCAAGACTGTACCAAATAAAATACACACAACTTTAGTGACATAACACACGAATCTTGATTCACTGGCTGTAATGGGTAGGGACGAACGAAGTCTCGTATGCAAGCGAGTAGAGACTTTGGGATACTGGCGCAGTTTGGTGCCCGCCCACCCATAGTAGCCCCTAGGAGAATGATTCGGGGGACACGATGGTTGTGCTTTCACCTTTCAAGCTTCCTCCGGTGGTCTAAGGCATTTAGAATGGGCTAGACCCGAGGTCATTTCAGGTCTAAATTGAAGTCATCCTATTGTCAAATCTAAGATCGGATCTGTGTGGTATAGTAGTCTGGAGAATGTAAACGTAAGTATCTCGATTCTCATGTGTGTGTGGCAGATCAGATCACCCTATCTACTCACAGGCTTGACCGTCGCCGTCGCCGTCGTCTTGGTTGTCATCGTCGTCCGGATCATAGACGCCCGCTTCGAACTCGGGGGGTGCACTACCATGCCCATCTCGTCTGCCCCGGAAACGCTGACCCAGCTGTGCAAGCGTACGTGCCCCTTCTGATTCTGAGTCTGAGCTTGGGCCTGCGGCAACGCCGAGATGTCCTTGTTCCCGCTCCCAGTGCGGAAGAACCGCGCAGCGACGGTCGCAGCGCGCATGACGTGTCCGCGCTCTTGGGCGCTTGCTTTGGCGTCCCCGTTCGCGCGCTCTCCCTTGACCCCAGTTCCAGTCCCCCCACGCGGAGCAGTACCAACCGCAACAGCTTCACCTCCAACAGCCACCCCACCCCTCACATCGGCCATCCGCTATAACGCAACGAGCGTCATGAACGCGTTGTTACCCGCGTTGTGCAGCGCACATCCACTCGACGGCAATGGGATCCCTAGCGCGTGCAAAACGCCCCCGAGCGTGAGGAGCGATTCGGGCATGCGCGCCGCACCGGTCTTGCGGCTGACCATCTGCCCGCGCTCGCCGGTGTTGTAGAGGACACGTTCGAGGTAGGCAACATCGAGTACGAAGACGGATAACTTTTTGCAGCATTCGACCGTTGCATGATATGCAGGTAGTTCGACGGCTCGCCCAAAATATACTTGGACCGGATCAGAATGAACAGTAAAGACAGACTATCGAGCAAGCTTACACGTCTACCTTCTGATAGTGAGTATTCTGGACGTAGCGATTACTAATCGCTGAAAATCTCCGCCTGACAACGAGACACTTCACGCTCGAGAACAGGTGTACATTCTTGCTTGGAATCGCTCTAGCTTGGAATCCGACATCTGGTCTACAGTCACGTTTCCTTTGATCATGAGCGGTATGTGGTCGATGTATTTCGGTTTAATGGGCTCCTCCAAGACATTGATTGAGTATTTCTGAAGTTTGGATACGCGGATTCCTGGACAAATTGCATTCAATCGATGTATTCGACAAGGTTGGACGGAATTCACATACATCGCGTCGGCACAACTTGGGTTTGCGCTGTGTTCTTTTCGATGCCACGACTTTCAACAATGCGCCGAGGACTCGCTCTGGTCAAGGTTTGGGAAGCCAATGAAGCTTGAAAGCGTTGGTAGTATCGGTTGGAAATTGGATGATTGCAATGACTTCAGATTAACAACAAAAACAGATACTGCCTCGAACTCACTCGTTTCACAGATACCACGACTCAAGGCTCCATTTCGATGAAAATCTTGCCTGAGAAACGGGAATGATAGATCAATCGATCATGGTCGAAGTTCAACATGACAAGGCAAAGCACGCACCCGTCCACGACAGAGCATGACTACACGCCGGAACAAGTTAACCCGAGCAGAGAGCCAGTTCTACTTATCCGTCTTATAATATTCTGAGAGGGGGAGTTCCCAGACGACAAAACCGCTGTCCGAGGAACGTGAAATGACCCGAACACGACCTCCGGTCATGGCGTAAGCAATCCAGTGGGTTGCGCCGATGGTGGTTCCGGGCAAAAAGATGGGGACTTGCTTGACGAGCGCAATGGCAGTTGACTTTGACTGCATCCCTGACCGCCTGTATCTCATCAAGAGGCTGGGCCACGCCGGACACGATGGTCTTGGGCTGGGGACTGCAGGGGATTAGAGATTGAGCACAACAAGAAAACGAACGAGAGTGCGTACCTCGGGCTGGACTGAGACTTGCTCTTGATAGGCTTGGGGCGCCGTCATTCTTCCAGTTTGAGTGGGAGCCTGGGGAGCCCTCCTTGTCCCTTCTGACCGGGGCGCTATGTTGTCCGGCAGGAGACTCTGTGGACCTACCCTGAATGCGCGCTGCCAGTGAGGTTGAACAGGGAGTTTGGGCGGGAACGCGCGAGGAGGAGAGGCACGGCCTGGCGGCTTGGGGGGGAGAGGGGTGGGGGTGGGGGAGGGGGCATAGGGTAAGATTGCTGCTGAGAGGGCCGTGTGTTGGGCTGGGCCCACCTGGGAGTATTCGTCCATTGTGTAAGGGTCGTAGGAAGGAGAAGGGGGTTGAGAAGAATAGAGCAGCTGGGCGCGAGTTGATCAATGAGGTTTTCGACCGACTTTCGCTTTGGATCGCTCAGAGAGCCGAGGGAAGCCGAGGTCCAAGAGTCCTCGTTGGCGCTGGAGGAGCTGGGGGGAGCTGGCTTTTGTTGAGGGTGGTCGAGTTGGAAGCGAGGGCGTTGAAAGGGGAGACAAAGTCAAACATGGTGGACTTGCGCAGGTACGGCGGAGCGGGCTGCTGGGGCTGGGATACAGGGAGGGGCTGGGGAGGGGGACAGAGGTCTCGCGGAGGGGGACGTAGGTGTCAGCGGGGTAGGAATGCTATGGGGGCTTCTGGATGGCTGCAGATGCGGGAGGGGGGAGGGCAGTGTGGTTGGTCCATTGGAAGGGGACTCAGAGTATTGTGGGGGGAGTCAACAAAGAAGTCGTCAAAGTAGTCCCGTGTCGTTGTCGCTGTCATCACATCGTGGTGGGGTGGGACTCATGGGAGGAGTGTGTCGGCGAATACCATGAGGCAGGCAATGCGCCTGGTGTCCACTGGTTTCCCAGCAGCTGCGTACTGACATGGCACGGCCAATGCAGCAGGGGCAGGCGGCATCGGAGCGCGACAGGCCTGTCTCTCAACGTGTGAGAGAACGACAACGACATACTTATGTAAGTGGTGGCTCTGAATAGGATCAACGATAACACCAGAAGTCAATGAAGGCTTCGTCGACTTGTACCACGTGTATCGAACCAAGTTTCGTCTCGACAATGGATTTCTCGCGTTCAGAAAATGAGGCATCCAAAGGCTCTTGGTCTTGAGAACGTTGTCTGCGAGTGCGCGACTTGCCACGGTGGCGGCTAGACTTGCGTGAAATAGTAGGGGGTTGAGAGACTTCAACGTCATCATCCTTGTCTGTGAGGATAGATAGAGGCTGCGTGGTTCTGGTACCACCAAAACCGCTCAGAGAAAACTGTGCCCATTCTGTGATGACTGTCGAAGACGGCGAAATAGGAGATACGGGGGTAGATTCATTACTTGCACCTGATTTCGAGATGGTATTCTTGGTGAGTGAAGAAGAGGGCTTGCGAGAGATAACTCTGCCGATAGGTGAGCTCAAAAGTACAGGAGACGCCGGCGCAGTATCATCAGAGGCTATCAAAGACAGGAACTGAATTGTTTCGTCCACGAAGATACGAGTAAACTTGAGGTCCTTCTAAATCCGAAGAAGTTGCCTCTTCAAGAGCTGTGGTCTTGAGGGTGTTTCCAAAGCACTATACAGTCATCTCCAGGAGAGTCATCGACCAGAAGTTGGAAAGCTTCGAGAAGGAGTTGGACTCGGTTACGTTTTGGTCGTTTGGGATTGGGATTGTGTGCCAAAAGAGTCTCGACCCGGACAAAAAGAGCGTCATATTGGCGAGTAGAAAAGCGAGGACAGGAAAGAAGATCGTCTGTTGTGGCGGGAAGACCCTTGTTGTATGGGTAATTTAACCAGTTCTTGAAGCCGCGTTGGTAAACGTGAAGTGAAAGATTCCTCCCTGCGATGTCGTCAGTAAACAAGGGAATGACCCATCGCGTCCAAGCTCACCTCAAGCGGGCAAGGAACAAGTGTTCCAAAATTCGCTCTGCTCGATCCCACCGAGCATAAAACTGGTTCCAATCATCAGTCTGCTCCGCTCGAGAAGCTAATCGGAGAAGCCAAAGACCCAAAAACTTTGAAATTTTACTTCCAGAAATACCGATTGTCTCTGCGTGGGACGCGAGGGAAGATATTAGGCCCAGCGTCGCGGTCAATAACTCAATATGGGGAGCAGGCAAAGAGAAGGCTTTAGGAGGGTATCGGACGTGCCGCGTTCCGCATGGGAAAAATAATTGTACCATGCTCATTCGGCGCTGTCTTCAAACGCGGCAGCACTGACATCATGGGGTGACCGCGTATAACGCGACAACGATTCCGGACGTGGGGCAAAGCACGGAAAGCTGTACCACACTGGCAACGCAACGCATGTTGGGCTAGTGTCGAGTAATACCAGGTGCAGAAGTTGCCCCCAGTTGCCCTATGCATCGAACTCACGATGTACTGCTATCACTCGCGGGAGTATTCGATCGTGCGCGGATGGGCTCCCGGCCGTAGGTGGGTACCGCCGGTAACTCGTTATCGAGCCTGATTAGGCGACGTTGAATTCGAAGTGCTCATCCTCTCAATCATATCCCAAAATTTGATTATTGCAACCCGAGGGACGAAAAACCAGATCACACGACAATTTATTTACAGGTACGTCAGTACATACTCCCGCCTGGCACATCGCGCGAGCACCCGGTAAGGTTGACGTCGGACAATCCAGTGAATGAATCGATCATGGGCGCGACACGCCCGGGCGTAACGCGGGCACCAGGAACTTCAGTATAACTTCCAACCTGTGCGTCAGCCCGACGCATGTGGTTTTCTTCTCCCTTTCAGGTTCGTTCAACACGATGCATGTACGTCGTGCCTGAGAGCTGCACGAGTCGATCCGTCTCTTCGCCATCTGAACTTAATATCTCGAGATCGATCGCAAATATTTATCTCGGCATTCAAACGCGGTTCCCTCGTGTCCAGACTGGGAGACAGAATGAAACAAAGATTCTAGTGCCTGTCATGACCTCGACTTGGAAAGCCTTCATTAGCCCGTCGTGTTGAGACACTAAATTGCACGCCCGTTTTTGAGGGATTGGATCCATTGTGAGACTCTTTGTGAGGAATATTATGTATATATTTTGATCGTCATCTGAATGCAGGTTCGGAGGTCATCGAAGAGAATGAGAAATGATTGGAAGCCTTCTCCACACGAACCCACGAACCTCTGACAAGAAAATATCCAGCCTGCCACTAAGCACTTCACGCCAATCAGTACCGTCGAGTCTCTGGTATGCGATAGGGAAAAAGGGTAAATCCATATCACCACAATAAATTATTAACAACCAAAGATCGAAACTCGAGATATCCTACACTCTGCAGTGCGCTCAGTTAGGCGTGATAGTACCATCGATCACATATATTACCCCGCTCTCCGCCTAGTCACGAAAATGAGCACGAGTCAACCAGCTAAAATCGCAAACCACTCACCTCTTCATCCCAACGATCCGCACACCTTCTTCGAATACCAACTCGGTTTCAAAGTCAGATACGGGGGAAGAGTGAGCGTGGGTTTTCAAGTGTTAGGATTTAATGAGTGAATAAGGAGGGAAATCAGTTTGCGTTGAACATCCGGAGATGCAGAAAACCAATGAGGATGTTCCGGACCTAATTTGGAAAGATGAGAAGACGAGCAACGCAAGACTGTACAAAAGCATACCGCGTTCGGTAATCGCCTGTGCGCACGCGCGGACGAGCACGAGGGCTTCCAAGGGATATCGACGGCGTTCGCGAGTCCAGTTTGGCAGACGGGTGGGGCACCCGATCCACATGATATTTGTTTTCTTCCGCAACAACGAAGCCTGGCCATTGCGAGTCCGACACCTGGCAGCATAAGTCGAGATCAATACTTCATAACAACTTAGAGTATACCTACTTCGAGAAAGTTCGTACGAGCCCTTGTTTTTGACGCGGATATGATCATTTGAAGAACGCAAATGTACAGTCTGACTATACTTGACTGTCCATGGCTGCAGTGACACGATAACATCAACATCGAATAGAAGGGCATCTGAGCGTGCACATACCCATCACCTGTAAGCCGCAAAGGTAATTCAGTTTCGTCGTCCTCCAGGATCGTAACCAGTCTAACACCGTTCTTTATGTAGAACTTGGCCGTAGGCTAAAAACAAACACTATGATGATGACCGGCAATCCTCGCAAACTGACGAGTTACCTTTATTCTGCGGACATTCACTGAAAAGCTGGGCACAGAGATGGAACGTTTACATCCATAAGCGTCCTCGACGCTCACTTGAAGGAGTGATGGTGAGAGAGCTCGGCTGCAAGACTCGAAATGCTTACCTAGATCCACTTCAAAAGTACCACCTTTCTTGTCTGTTTTTGATGGGATAGGCACTTGTATGCGAATAGGCGATGGCTATATGTCGCGGATCTCCAGGCGATCAGTAGTGCGAGGGCCGACGATACCCAGATCTAGATTCCATGGCGCCGTTCCCTGGGGACAATATTCAACAAACGACACTCTGCAAACCATCTACCAACTTACTCGGAGGTCTACTTCGATGTTGACCATATTCCCCGAACCGCTGCTGACCACTGTGCGCTTGGGACGCCCAGCACCAGCTGTCAGAACAAAGTCGGCAGGCGCTAGGGGTGAACGATCTGGTCGATGCTTGGACCTTTAAGATCCACCTTTCTGTAGTTAGCATCGCTCAGCTGTAGGAAGGTATAGAAGTAGTGCCCGCTGTGTTCGGGTTGCAATGTGAGTTCGCCTCGTGAACTCGTGAAGGTCTTAAAGAGATCACACGGTTCTTCCTTGTCACGTGTGCGATAGTACACAGTGAAGGGAGGAGTCCCATGAAATATGAGCGAAGCTGAAACGCCCGTATCGCCGGAACTATGACAGCAATTAATGAATTTGTTGCCATACGAGACAAAGGACACGCGCGCACCATTCGTGGGTTTCGCTGGAGACACCTTGATGAGAGGGATAATGTTACCCATTCCGTCAATGATGCTCTCCAAAACGAACGTCACACTCCCTAAGGAATCCGCCGATATCATAAGAGGTACTTTGAGCATCTGAGGTATTTTCGAGGAGGTTCTGACGACGTTGCGTGAATCGGCATATGAACGAGATGCTGGGTTGTTGTCTTCGATGCCTTCGACAAGGAAGCTCTCCTTTTTCCCATCGATGTACTTGGGCCAGCGGAGACTGAGAGGTGGTACCCCACGAATATCGGTGGTCAAGTCAATGCCTGAAGTGTCTCCTTGACAACGAATCGCGTGGGCTGGTTGGGAGTTGGAATCGTCGATATAGTATGCAGTAGGACATGGTACAACGGTGACTTCGAGGGGATGAGGAAGTCGCGCAGCCACGCCAGAGTTATCGAGTATTCTCTCCAATCGAATAGTGCCCGGCTTTGCCACGAGTGTATGGGCAAGCGACTGGGTTTTTTTGTAGCTGAGGATTGGAAGAGGACGGGGTGTCGTCCTCGTCATCTTCATACTCGTCTGCAGTGGAGTGAGCGCGGACTGACTGAAGGCCTTCTAGTCGAGCCTGTTCGGCCGCTTTGAGGTCCTTTGCGCTGAGTTCAATATGCTCTATGCGACCAGTGCGACTGGGCCTCGATGTACGTCAGTGGCGTAAACGAGTAGCGAACATTCGCTGGAGTGGTATCGTTGACGAGGATAGGAATGAGCACCGAGTGTGAAGGAGGAGATAGGCAAAAGGTGAGCGCGTCCAGACAAAAGACACGTGAGCCAAAGCAGAGCCGCGATCGATGACGACAACAAAACGCACCCATGAACGGTTGATCCTCTAAGAACTCGCACTGCGACAAAATGGGGAGGATCTGCGCCTCCAACAAACCGCTCCGCACCCAATTGCATCTGCACCATGCGTGTGAACAAGGACATCTTGGCCTCGTACACGTACATCGTGTTCAAGTCGTCTGCGCAATCTGTCAGATCACAAACACGAGACTCGAAATGACTTGACGCACCCGGATTCTCCGCCTCCTTCAACGCTCTCACGAAATTCGTCCACAGATTTTTCAGACGACTTCAAGAACCCAGACGTGGAAACCTCTTCCTCTGGTCGATACGTTTGGAAAGCGGTCGATGGCATTGTTGGTGTCTGCGCTCTGAGTCGGTTGGAGGGACGAGTCGCTGGCAGACAGCCGCGGTGGGTTTGGGTCTACGCGATTGATGGGACGGAGGCGTCAGTGTGTGCTTGACAAGACTGTACGCTCTGCGCTCGGTCGGGGTGCGTCAAACCAGATGAGACACAAAAAAGAAGTAAAATGCCATGCCAACCTGCGAAGCAGACGGGTTTCACAAAGTGGATCGAATTAGGAATAGAATACAACATACTGTAACAAAGTTAGCACACCAACAAAGTCCTCTGCCTTCTCTGTTCGTTCGCACCTTCGAAGCCTACACGGGGTTGGCCCAGCCCAAAGCGGTCATTGGAAAGTGCATGCCCTACGCCCTCCTCTGTTCCACCACCATAAGCGTCCTCACTACTACCTTCCGGAAACAATGTTGCCGCGCGCCTTGTAGATCGCAGCGGCTGCAGTCGACCCATGGAATAAAGGCCGGTCATGCAGACCGTAGTTTTCATCATCCGCAAACGTGCCGCTGAGTTGTTCTCTGTTAAATAGTCTCGAGTCCAGCATGCTCTCCTTGGACACCGAGGGCTTCGCGAGACCAAGGGCAATCTTCTCCGAGATATCACGATTTTGCTGACGAGCGAGCATCTTAGTACGCTATTCTGTACCCATGTTTGACATCCGCATTTCCCTTTCGCGTTCCCGGCGTTTCTCCGCGCGCATGGTATCCCTGATTTTGGCAGCCTCTTCATCCTCTTCGTCTTCACTGTGCGCAGCTGATGACTCAGCTGATGACTCCCTACCGTAGCCACCTAAAGCAGAGGTAACGGCAGCGCGCGATTCTGCAGTGGGTCGCGAGGACGATGGAACGTTGCCACTACGCTCCTGGCGTGCGCGTTGGGCAAGAAGACGTAGGCCTTCTTCTTTAGCTTCCTTTTCCTTCTGTGCCAGCTTTTGTTGCATTAGTGCTCGTTGCCTAACTTCCTCGCGGGAGTGCCTGTCGGCAATAAACATGGCAAAGTTATCGTTGATGGACACCTAGGGGAGAAGGAGAAATCATGAATACAAGTATCAACGCGGAGAATGACGAGAGAAACGGACATCCTGGAGACCTCGTCCGTCGGCAGCCAGACGTTTGTCGAGAGGGATAGTGAAACCCTTGTTGTTCTTCCAATTTGAGATACACGGTGGAATCATCCACTTTTTCTGTTCGGCAGCAGTGGCATTTCGTGGCGGACTCCGCAAGACAGGTGGAGGCGGACTAGGCGGCCCTCGAGGGATCTTCTTGTGCTTGAAGCGAGGGGGCTCCAATGGATCCTCGACCACCTCCGACATTTTGATGATCCTTTGTCTCAGGCCTCCACCGTTTCCACCTTGTTGTTGACCAGAAGTGTAGCGGACATAAGTTGCCTTACCAACTGAGTCGGGCACATTCTTGGGCTGGGCAGCTTTGATTTTGCCGGTGACCAGTTTTTCGAGAGCTTGTCTCGTCTGTTCTGCAATGACTTGAACGTCCTCTTCGGAAGGTCTCTCCATCGCACCTTGCTCGTCAGTGAGGTCTTTGAATTGAGATTGTACGTATTTTCCGGCTCTCTGGCCTTGATGTGCGATGGCATCGTACTGGACGTTACCCTCGGAGTCGACTTGGAGGGCAAGCGTATTTCCTGCTTGCGTCTGGAAGATGGTTCAAGGGAACGTCCGCGGATGGGAGGACAGAACAGACCTTTTTCTTTCCGAGGTTGATAGGATACTGAGCGACATGACACTCGGGGTAGGCTCCGCCGTCGCCTGTAGGGAGCAAGTCAGCAACGGGGGTCAGTAAGAGATAAACGGACGGTACCAAAGTCCTCCGGCAGCGTCGGCTTCCATCCTTTGCGCTTCCCGTAAGGTGGGATCGCGGCTCTGACGACCACGGAAGACTGGGAAGGGACTTCGAGATATACTTGGTCCTCGTCGTCCGCGGTGTCGGGGACGTGAATTGGTTGTGGTAGTACACTAAAGCAAAGGATGTTAATTTGAGAAAGAACGAAAGGAAAGCAACTCACACAGCGAGAGTCGTCTCAGGGACGTGTCTACTTAGGTAAGCATGTGCAGACCTTCGCACACGCTGTTATCCTAGTGTTCCAAATCGACAAGCATTCAAACTAAATAAACAACCAATAATATGACGAAGTGCAATTTTCTCTTTGTCTCTACTCTATCTTGAGGTTCAGTAACGTTCAGTGTTCGATCCCGCCTTGGAGCAAATATTTTGCTAGGGCAAAAGCACTGAGCGGGGAACAACTACACAAGTCACCGGCTTTGCGAGGTATGGTGAGATGAGAGCGTAGCCTTGAAAGACCCAGCAAGGTCGTGGTAACCCACGCTCCTACCCATTGGTGCTTCGAGGTGGGCCCTGGTGGGGGGCCCCATCCCACTAAATTAGGTAGTTAGTTCCCATCTTGAAAAATATTCAAACTCAGTACTTCTCCCCTCCACCCTCTCAGCGACAGTACTATATGCGAGGAGACACATCAAATACACAAGTACGAGGCAACCAGACAACGATACAAACTCAGGAATGGATTAGGCACCGATATGTACATATAGAATCCGTTGATCAAGTGGAACAATACCAACCAATGAGTTCATCGTCCTCTGCAGCGCCAACGCCGCTCGTGTGTGATCCAGCCTACCACATCCATCCAACATATTCTCGTAAAACTTGGTCGTGATCTTGTTCGTATCTGCATCGTCCACGGCCCACATCGTCCCAATCACAGATCGGAACCCTGCAAACTGCATCGCCGACGCCAAGTGGATTACCTCGTCTGGACTCTCTTCGTCTCCGACCGTCGTATGACAAGCAGACAGGTAGGCAAACTCCGCGTTCTCTAACTTGCATCCCATGATCCGTTCCACGGTAAACCGGCCGTCGTAGAGACCCAATGCGGAGTCAAAGGGTTGCTTCCTGTTTGGGATACCGTGGCAGGCAAAGTGAACCCACTCGCTCGTCTTCAGCTCCTTCGAGACTTGCGACATACTCGATTGGGGACCACCAAGGCGCGTGAGCGTGGCGAGACCCTGGATGCGCTCAGCAATGATGACCAGCTCGCTGTCAACTGAGAAAAGTTCGCTTTCGCCTTTCGCGTTCGCCTGACCCACACCAAGGAAAGATTTCTCCTCGTGTATCAAAGTCGCCGATGGATGATTCCGTCTCACACGGATGAGGGCAGTCAACGTGGGAGTGTAAGACGAGATGTACAAATGGGAAAAACTCCTTTGGCCGTTCCGATACGGATTAGCCGCGTGCAATGGCAGAAGGCAGAACTCGGCAGTGGGACACCACCAGATACGTGAGCCAAGTGGAACTGTTGCCTGAAGAAAATCAGCAACGGGCGAGACGACCTCATCCCAAAGTATTCTTAGGGAGCGAGCCAGATCTCTCCCCATGTCCATTGTCTTTGCATCCAAAGTCAGAGATTGGTGCTCCAACGACAGATTCTGAACGCGGGATTTGCTGATTTGCAACGGGATATGAACCGGATCTCTGTCAAAAAAGACAACGAGCGCATCGCACGTATACCGGCTAGCATTGACGACGATGACAGGTCCTCCACTGGCAGCGTGCTGGAGTTCTGAGAAGGAAGAGGGGAGGAGGAATCGAGCGAGACCGGGTAATGTGCGAATTTGAGAGATTGCGGATTGCAGATCAAGATTAAGACCGAACAGCTCGTTGTGCTGATCTGGACCTTGCGAATGAATTGTATTGCGTATTCCTGATGAGAGTCGAGTAAACTCGTCTGCAAGGGACTGTCCGTCCTGGCTCGAGGCGATGACATCTTCAAGAGGGGAACGGAGACGAGCAATCTGGGTCCATAATACACCGCGACCTTGCTCGAGAAGCTCAACCGCTTTTTTTGCGCGGTGAGCACGGAGGCAAGCGGAAAAGGCGTCGATTGCTAGGGATGAAGCGAGGTCTTTGAAACTCTGGAGACGATTGGGTAGGGTGGTAAATTGGCGAGATGTTGAACGAGTAGTCGAAGAGATGTTTCGTATGCGAGAAGGACTGTGGGATGGCGGAAATTCTCAGCTTCCGTGATCCATTGTTTGGCAGCAGTGAGATCAACTGGTGAGTGTTTGTGAAATATTTGACAACTCGGTGTGGAGACTGAATAGATCCTCTCTGTCCTTCAACTTGTTCGACTGGGTGAAGCGAACACGGAGACAACGTGCAAATGTACGTAACGACCTTGATCGATCAGGAGGGGTTGTCTCGCGAGGATGATGGCCTCATTGAGGTCCGTCATGTCTCCAAGCTGGTCGTAACGAGTGCAGAGATAGGATGCAATATTGCCCAACGACGTTGATCGATGCGGCTGCCTTGACGGGCGAAGGTCGAGGGCTTGTCTCGCGAGGCTGATAGCCTCATTGAGGTCCGTCATATCTCCAAACTGGTTGTAACGAGTGCAGAGATAGGATGCAAAATTGTCCAACGACGTCGGTCGCTGCGGGTCCCGAGATAGTTTGCGACATTGGTCAACGACGTTGATCGATTTGGGTACCCTTCTGGGCAAAGCTTCAGTGCCTCTTTGCCGTAAATAAGTGCTTCTTCGATGTCCTCTATCGCTCCTAGATGGTTGTAACGACCCCAGAGATGTTCAGCAAGCTGAGCTAGTGAGCCCCATCGTTCGTCGTGATCGGGTGGGCAACGGTCCAGTGCTTGGAGACCAAGGACGATTGCCTCGCTCATGTGGTCCGTCCTGTCCCCTTGCTCAAACTTGGCGAACATTGACTCCGCTCGTGAAAGTATCTCCTCGACCGAAACAGTCGCCTCTCCAATGGAATCCCTCTGGCCTCCTTTCTCATGCTTGGTGTGAGACTTTGCTCGAGAGGACCGCTTTTTGGCTGACGGCGTGAATGAATAAGCACCTTTCGATTTCATCTTGTTTCACTAGGGTTGGGATGGTGAGGAGGGCACTGGACGGTGGAAAGAAGAATGTGAGAATGTTGGCGACTTCGCCGCAATCATTGACCTGACTCACTGTTTTCCGTATTTTTAGTTTGCGCACAGCAATGAGATGGCAATAACTGCCTGAGGCTGTTCCCACACCCCACGGTAAACTTGAAACCTGGCAAGCAAGGAGTCCTCGTAGCCCTAAGAAATCAATTAGTTCAAAAACAGGGCCTTGGCTAAAATGACGATAAAAACAAACAGTTATCGACAGATCGAAATCGAGTCCACCCTCTATAGGTACCCAGCAACCGCTAACGTGTGATCCCCATCTTCAAAAACGTCCCAACATGAACTTCCACCTCGTCGTACCTCCCCGGATTCTCTGACGTCTTCTTCGAAAGAATATACATGACTCTGTTGTCTGGGTTCGATTCGTTGCGACGGGTGTTGGTACGAAGCGGAAGACGACAGAGAGATGATGGTGTCGATGGAGGACGTGATGAGCTCTACGAGCGAGACGATGAATTTTGGAGAAACCTGTGACAATGCAATGTCAGAAACTGCATCAACAGAGTGTAGAGTGAAGAGATATGCACAACAAGCGCCCCGCGATCAATGTAATTGATCGAGCGTGTCACAGTATATCTGAACATTGACGATCTCCTCCGTCGCCGAATGCGCAATCCGCATTGCAAACATTCCAACACTCCCTTTGCTGTCTTGCTGTGTCAGTCACGATCGATAGCGCAGAGCGATACTCACCACCCTGGCACCCTCCCCACCCTCCCCCTCCCCTTCCACCTCCACTGCCGCCTCCTGCCACCACAAATGACTTGCAGCATGCACTGCCGTCGCCTGATGCGGCTTCTTCAACACCTTTGCGCCCTGCAACGTCCCAATGATCAACGTGATCGCAGCCAACTGTACTCGGCTCTCTGAAATCGAGTCCTCGTACACCGAAAACGCTTGGTCGTACAGGTCGTACGCTAGGTCTTCGAACCCAGAGCCATATTCGGAGGCGATTTGAGCGGCGAGGAAGAGACGGAGGGCGAGTGAGGGAGTGTCGACTTGTATCGCAAGGATGGAGGTGCATTCCCGGTGGTCGCTTTCGAGTCTGAGTGGCAACGCAAGAAGAATCGGACGCGAAGCCGGCCCGCAAAAGGCTTCGGGAGATCTACACGTTGATGAAAAAGCATCGGGCTGTGGCGGTGGTGGCGGAGCAGGACTGGCACGTAGTACGGAGTCTTTGGACGTCGCTCCGTGTGCTACGAGGAGAGGGTGGTAGTGAGTTGAGAGTGGGCGGGCGAAGCGCAAAGGGCTCTCCGGCCCGGGACGGGAGCCCGAGTTGGCGGGTATGGTGAGCTGCGAGGGTGGGTGGGAACACCTCGCAGGTGCGTGTACCCGAAAGTCGGGATCGCGCGCTCTGGACCCCAGGGGTGTGAGCTGCGAGGAATGGGAAATGGAGGCAGGGCGTGGTGGGTGGGTGCGCTGAAACGGGCACGGACGAGCGCTGCAAGGTGGACTCGGATGAGTGACATGGTGGAGGCGAGAGAGGAAGCACGGAAGCGGTGCCTCTCGCTTGTGTTGCTTCTCCGAAGACCTTTGTGGCTTCACTCGCCTCACTGCACCACAGTCCGACCCCCAACCGGAAGGAGTCAGTTAACAGGAACCTCGCTTGAAAGCGCGATCACGTTCACGAGAGGAAGCCATGAGAGGCCCAGTATTACACAACTTTACTACATACGTTCACCGACCCACCGCACGGGGTTTCCACTTCGCTAGTAGTTAGCTCCGAAAGTAGGATACATCCTTGTCTAGAGAGGTGAATACAACCGAGTTCGTCTCCCAATAACCGACAACGCAGGACTATTGGACTTCGACTATCCGCACGCTGTCCCACCAAAGAAATCCTTGTCCAGAAGGGGACTGATCCAGGGGTGGATGAGCATCAAGCCGTGCATTCCGACCAAGTCGTCGTTGATCTCAATGCGTATGTCACCGAGGACGGGCATATCGGCATGATAAACATGAACGATCGAGTCCGATCCAGGTTTCGCTGTGATATCAGTAAGGGATGTCAGGGAGAAAACAAATCCAGGAAGACGGAGTCGAGCAGTCATGATCGAAAGAGGGGGCCTCGCAATGCCGTGCTAGATTTCAAAGGGACTTCTCGGCGCTCGCTGATGGTATCGTCACAGCACACGGAAGGTGCCTTCGAGCGAAGGCAAAGACCATCAGCATCATCCAAGGTGTGCTTGTAAGATTGTTACAATTGACCTTTCCCGCTTCAGATATCGAACTGCGTGTGCTCGCGCGACGCACGCCCTCCCTCACGAAGTAGCAGTATCGAGTCACTCGGGCTAGCAATTTTTCTACAGGAGATAGTATCACGACTAACGAAGAAGTCAAGGGAAACAGATAACCGCACTACAAATCATTCAATACTTAGGCGTCAGAGGCATCAGCAAAAAAGTCTAAATCTAGCAAGGCCAAACAAGGCCAAGCTAGCTTACCAACTACATACTAGCAAAACCTTGCTTGTCACATGGACGTTCAGAACAGTCAGAGTGATAGTTTACTGTGCTCAGATTGGTTAATGTATGTTTGGGTTGTACGCAGTGAACAGAAATAGGAATACATAACTTGAAATGAGCACGACATCATTGAGATTGGAATCATAAGAATTTTATGAGGCATATTCTAGTACCCATCGGCTGCTCGAACATGTCGTGCGTCCAAATCAATATTAATGCTCCTCATCCGCTCGTTTATGCGTTCCGCTGTGCTCTGATGCGGTCCTGCAGACTCCACATCACGAGCAGCCACCACGCCCACCCATGAGTTCAGATCCTGGTATCCCGTCGTTAGAATTCCCACTATAGAACTCACGCGGGCCGTTCATTCCCTCATACTCGACGCCTTCACCATCTGTGCTTCTGAGCCCGTCTCCCAGGTTTAGGGTATGGCACGGGTGCGGGTATGACACCCCTACCTGCACCCGCACCTGCACCGCGGGTATGCGACCCAAAAGATCAAGAGGGCGGCGTGCAGGAGCGACTGCACAATACGCACAATTGCGCGCGTTGTGTGATCGCTTCTGCACGCTGCCGGGACGGGGACGGGGAATTTGGGGATGGGGTGGACAGACAGGGCGAGGGCGACCGTCGTCGTCGTCATGTCGTCGTCTGGGATGAGGATGGAGAGCGGCGAGGTGGAGGGCGAGGGCAATCGCGAGACCGACTGCGCAGCGCACACAATCGTCCCCGTTGTGTAATCGCTTCTGCACGCTGGGGGGATGGGGATAGGGATGGTGCGGGGACAGACAGGGCGACGGCGATGGAGATGGTTGTCAATGGGGAGGGAGAGGGGCATAGGAATGGAGAGGGCAAGGATAGACAGGGCGAGGGCCGCTCGCCGTCGTGTCGGCGTGCCAGTGGGACGGGGATGGCAAGGGTGATGGCACATGTCGTCGTATCATCGTCGTGTCGGCGTCTTGGGATGAGGATGGGAAGGGGCGAGGGAGGAGGGCGAGAGCGAGGGCGAGGGCAATCACGAGAACGACAGCGATAGCAGCATGCAGCAGCGACTACGCAGCGCACACCATCGTGCGCGTTGCGTGATCGCTTCTGCACGCTGTGGAGACGGAGATGGGGATGGGGACAGACGACAATGGTATTGTCGTCGTGAAATGGGGAAGGGGAGGGGAGGGCCCGTCATCGACGTCGTTGTCATTGTCGTGGGACGGGAATGGCAACGGTGGCAAACAGGACGACGGCGACGGTTGTTGTTGTCGTCATGGTGGGATGGTGAGGGCGGGGGCGGGGGCGGGACGGTCATCGTCGTGTCGTTGTCGTGTGACACTGTCTTGTCGTTTTCGTTTTCGTCTCGTTTTCGTTCCCTTCGCTATCGCGTCGTTCGTCTCCCTTCCGTCCTCGTCATGTCATCTTCGTTGTCCCCTCTGCCGCAGTGTCATTGAGTCGTCGGCATCGTCCTCTCTAAAGTTCTGCACGAGTGCAGGTTACCTGTGCGGGTCGCTCTGTGCCAAAGATGCCGAGCGGGGGTGAGCTGGACGGCGACCTCAGATCGGCCGTTGTTTGGCACGTAAGACCCGCCGAGAGTTGTAGTGATGACCTGATGGCCAAAGCAAACGCCTGCCAGATCATGGACACGAGAGTGTATATATGTGTTGATATGAGTGGGAGCGTCTGGGAACGAGGCAGCGAGTGCGTTCCTTTACCAAATACTTTCATGGATGGTTTGTCTGTGACGATGCGCCGGACGTAGGCGACGAGGTTGCTGACCCACTCGACGTCCTCTTTGGCACTTGAGTCTGCGTCACTGGGGGTGAGATCGGGTCGGAAAAAGGGACGTGTGGACGTACGAGCTTCGGTGATGAAGAGGCCGTCGTAGTAAACGCTATCTGGTGGGTAATTCCCGCCCTTGAAGACGTCCAACGCATCGAACGTGAACGTGCGACGGGCATCCGAGTTGGTCCGTGCGAGTGATGAGGACAAGAGGCGCGTGAAGATAACATGGAACAAACTAGAGTGAACTTGGTAAAGAAGGTGATACTATGTACGTTCTAAGTTTCAGCTAGTACAAATGAAGGTCAACAGGTAAAGATAGTAACTCCGCCAGCCCCGCCTGCATTTCTGCTATATCGTAGGTAGTTTCAATCGATCCGTCTTGTATACTGCTCAGGAAGCTGTAGATTTGGCGCATGCAGTTTCCAAAGTTGTTGATGTAGGCGGTGTGAACGTAGGGGAAATTGCCAGCGAATGACAAATGTGCGTAATGCTCTATTTCCAGGGCAAGCTAAGATAGGAAATCGGTATTACTACTCAAAGCAGAAAAATAAGCTTAGTACTTACGGCAGTGAGTACGAAAGAAACGGTCTCAAGGTTGAGGGGAACATCGGGAGAGAGCTTGAAAGAGGGAACGGCATGCGGTATAAAGACAGAAAACCAGCCGGCAGAATTAGACAGTTTGAGCGCGTGAATTATGATGGCCCTCGTGCCGTGATCGCTAAACCAAAGAATCTTGGTGGAACATTAGAAGTTGTGAAAAAAAGTTCGAGAAAGAAATGTACTCACCTTCAAGTTCTGACTCGAGGAACCGTGTAGAATCATGTGCCAGTGGGAGTATCCGTAAGTGTTATCCCACTGGGCGAGGGCGATCAGCCACGGTTTGTCCGACTCCGACGGAGCTGTGACATCCCTAACAATGCGGCTACGGGGATACCTCCGCGTGGAGTTCGGGCTGGGCGGAGAGAGGAGGCGACGGATGCATGCGCGCACATGCGAAAAAAAGACGGTCGGGACGTCAATGAGCTTTGCCCATAATAAGTTGCAAAATGTGGCGTCCGTTATACTGGTACGAAAGGAGGTCATCGAGTCTGATCCCAAACTCGACGAGACTGAACAGTGAATAAAGAGTGGTATCAGAAACGAAAAGAATTAAGTAGGAAGAGCTCAAGCACTCACCTTCCACTGGGGACCAGCTGAGGTCATTCCTCAACCATTTATGCCAAGTGAGGGTATCTTCGACCACGGCAAGGGCGTGCTCCCGGGTGAGGGTGAGGGAAGGAAGAATTTTACCGGATAGAATGAGATATATTACCCGACAGCGGGCCTCATAAAAGATATACCACCACTCCGCTGGTTCCTGCGCCAGAAGGAGCAGGAACTGATCTAGTCAAACACCTGTGAGTACTTGCCAGTGAAACGTGATGGACCAGAGTCCTACCTTCGAGTGAGAATACCGAAGACAGGAGGGAACTGGAACCCGGTGGATGCGGTGGGTGTCGGATGGCGAGCTCGTAAACAGGCGGAGGACTGTTGTTGGGCCCAGGAGACCCAGGGGGATCTGTTCCGGAGTCGCGTTGTTGGTTGTTAGACGGGCTGAGACTCATCAGAAGTGGGGACGGGCCCGGGGAGGCACACGGGGTGAGGGTGCCAGTGGACGGAGAGTGAGTGACGGACAAAATCTGTATTTATGTTGGAGCCTCAAGGCCTCATGACCTGCGCATGTATAGCCGCTACTGGCCGACCGGCCATCTGCAAAAGCGCTGGTATTGTTATCGCTGACTCGGAATTCATTTTCGTGAAGGGTTGTCCAATCATAGTTGTTGAATTCGAGCCGAAGAAAGGAATGAATGGTCAGGGCACGAAACGTAAGTGGCCTTGAGCTTTTTTATCGATTACAATCTGACTGAGATCTGAGATTCTGGCCCATCGGGACGGCGATCTCAGAATGCAGTTTTTGAATGAAAATATATATAGCATATATCTACCTGTGATGAACGTGACGTTCGACACGCCGTTACACGGTAACACGATGATCATCGTGTCATGGCGTGTCGGCGTCATCGTCGTCGTTGTCCCCGTCACTGTGACGCATCGGACACATCGTCGTTGTGCCGTGGTGCCACGTCGGGTCGTTCGTTGTTGTCGTACCGTTGTGCCACACCCGCGGATAAACCCATGGGAACGGGAACGGGTGCCAACGTAATGTCGGGGCAAGGTGGCAGGCGGGCGGGGTGTGTGTGGACGAGCAAATGGGCCAGGTAGGAAGGCAGGCGATGGTGCCGGTCGGTTCGAACCTGCCAAAAGTTAGTCTAGTGCTCGCCATACAAACCCACAACAGTGTGTGAAAGTGTGACATTGTCCATACGTCAGCAATATACTTTGATTAGCAAGAAACGCGATGGCCCGCGCTCTCGCCTCGTCCGAATACCGTCCCACGATAACGCTGCTTACATTGTAGGTCAGTTCAGAGTGAAATTCAGTGATTACTTACTCGCATCCTAGACTTTAACAACGTCATGCTTGCCTTCTCCTGAGCGACGTCGGCAATGAAGGCGCCGAGGACCGCGTATCCCTGATCGACGAGCAACGTGAGGATGCAAGGGCTATCTCATGGTCATGAATGTTGCAAGTATTTACGGCAAAGACCAACGCACCGAGACCGCGTAGCAAGCAAGACGCACCTTTCGTGCCAGTGAATGTTGTGGTGGAACTTGGAAGCGAGGCAGGTTACATAAATATCATGATCAGGCAATGATCGGGAGCGATAATCTGATCTGATCACCCCGTCAGAGAATTCAGTTGTCTTGAGGCTAGAATCTAGATCGCCGAGAGATCTACAGCAATAAATCGTAGCGGCGCTGTCACGCCAAGACCCCGACTCCACTTTGAATGAGAAATATTAAATATGTGACACGCAACTTTTAATGCTGGGGTGGGTGAACGGCTGCGCATCGTGCAATTTCCGGGCGCTGACGAAGAGGGCAGGAAACGTCGACAGCACGTGTATCATAACTGCATGGACGAGGAGGCACTAGAAGGATTGGGAAACCGAGAAAATGGCTAGAATAACAAACGTATGTACCTGTTTTGTACTGAAAACCAGATACGGTGTCACAAGGAGAAACGAGAATGATTAAAGCTCGACAGTTCAGGTTAAAAAGGGAACGCTCGACAGGAAACCGAAGAAATGAAGAGAAAACGATAAGAAAAAAGAGATGGTGTCCATGGCCAGAATTCGATTGCAGGGACATACTTGATGCCGCACGATAGCACCTGGTCGAACTGTCCGTAAAACGAGTGCAAAGGGTACAATCATCACAAACGGCGCATTGTCAGAATGAAAGGTATATGTGGGGATCATTCAAAGTGGAACTCCTGTCTCAAGCCTGAGCGACAAAGGAGCCTGGGAAGTAAATTTAGGAAGAGCACCGAATGAGGTGAAGCATTGTCAGTACATACCTTGAGTTGAGGAGAGACGAGACGGGGATGCGAAGTATACACTGCTCGTTCCAACAGGTCGATTTAAGTCCGTGGTGGTCTTTGAGTTGAAATCGACGAGCGTAATGGTCTCTGCATGATGCGATGTGGCGATGAACCTTAGGATCGTTTCTCCAGATTCAGACGGTGTGACCAAATTTCCAAAAGCTCGGATTTGAAGACCAGGATGCCGACGAACACTCCACAAATTAAGCAGAGCGTAAGTTCGATCGTCCGAGGGATGAGTTGTGCACGACCGTGCATGAGACTCGTGTCAAGGTGTGGGATGTTGATATTTATTTTGGGAACGCTTCGTGGCGCTGTTTTCGAACAAGTGGACGTGTGAGTAGTTGCCTTCATCACGAAAGTTTCTCACTTTATCTGTAAGAGGTTCAGTTCGAGGAATGACGAAAAGACGAGTGCTCACCGACTCGATCCGGCACTCGAGATGTAACTCGAAAGAGAGATGAAAGCGTGAAACGCATAAAGGAAGATACGTGCTACGCGACCGTTGAATTATGGTAGAATGCACAGGTCCGAGTCTCGTGGGTTTGGTTCCACGAGAGGTTCCCCATTGTTGTCGCGACCGTCGTGTTTCCGCACTTTCCTTCGACACCAAAGCGAGCGAAGAACTTGTGCAATCCACCAAGATAAATTACTGATACTAACTTGTACCGCGGGTGATGAATTCGCACGGCATCACGAAGCTTTCTTTGAGAGTCTCGAAGTAGAGAAGGGGTGGGAGTGCTGTCAAGTAGACATATCATTAGGATTATTGGACAAGGAAGTGGATGCCAACCAATTCAATGGTCTGCACAGAGCCGGGAGAGCGCACGCCGAATAGATAGACGGATGTAATGTGCACGTGGTATTGCAGAGCAGGTGGCGACAAAGATACAAAGATGATTTTCTGGAGGAAGTACTCGTTCAGGAATTGAGGTTCTTGCAGTCCCCACTTGGCCTGCGCGGAGATGCGCCAGAGTCAAGAGCGCTGAGGGGATCTCCGATGGAGCTGGTTGCGATATTTATCAAATAAATGGTGGTGGAAAAGATTTGCTTACCGTGACATTACTCCATTTTTCCCAGTCATCGAGTCGGTCGCACGATATTCATAGATTTGTAAACTCATGAAAATGCTGTCCTAAGCACATGAGAAGTTATCTGCGGACCAACGGCCCTGTACTGGCTGAGCACGGTCATTTGAGTGAAATAGGCAATCGTAATAAGTTTGGCGCAGTTGGTCCAGCCTCGTCAGATATTCTCTTTGGTGTATTTTTATGAGCAATGTCAGACACTATCCTTTTCCTCCTGGTCACGGTCGTTGCGATATCAGGGAATCAGGGATGCGGTTCACAGACTGCTTTGATTCTGTCTCGAGCGACGAGCACTGATATTAATTCGCTCTACGTAACCCGTAGTGATGAACGTAAGTTTGTTGTGTTCGATTAGTATCTGAAAGAGTTTTACTTCAATGAACAGTTCAGAGGGGAGACTTATCAAGTTTCTTCACCGGGGGCAGCCACGTAAGCACCAAAGCCTCCCTCAGATAGGTCGACTGGTACATTCGGAAGTGTTTTGCCCTGAGCGGAATGGCTAGTGATCGCAAACGCGGGCTGGATAGGAAGATGGTTTCGAGTGATTCGAATTTTTAATCTCCTGCCATCGTCACCATGGTCCATCAATGAAGGTCGTGAACGTCCAGGTCACAGGCGTGATGAGAAAGTATGGGGAAAGGATGATCCCACGCCGTGTGGAAGGAGGTTTTCCGCGGACGAAACTGATTATGTATACAATGTATTCAGACTTCAACAAGCCCGAGATAAATTTGAACATAGACAACTCAGACTCTGGATTTGAAGGATCTTACCGGTTACCAATGATACTCACACTAATCCCCCCTGTGATACCGTGCCGCCATGTGATTCTGGTCAAGGGCTCGTTTTTCCGATCGGGGGTCAGAAGAGACTTCAAGAAAGGAGAGAAAATGCTGGCCCATCCGTCGCTGAGATGAACACTGGGACACGATTCGTTGATTCGTCTACTAGCTCGTTCCGACGTTACTAATATCGCCCGCTTCCTCATGCTAGTCTATAATATTGTCCTTACAATGGAGAATAGGAATACTCCACTACTGTAATATGAATAAATACATATGGAACGCTAGTAGCTGAGTATGTCAATGCATTCTCAGGCTGAAGTACTGCCTATTTTCAGGCCACATTCTATTATATTAAGCTGCACAGCCTGGGACTCCACCCCACGTGCTTAAACAGCACCACAACACTAGGTCGCAATTGATATCTTGGGCTGAAACCAAGGCAAACTTAACTGGCTTCAATGTTTATGCTTTGATTTGAATCAATGGATTTGGCAGGTGGTGTCAGGCTCGGATGAAGGGAGGCCGCATCTTCCGAATCCGAACAAGTCCCGTGGAGTCCCGGTGTGAACGGCGTGTCTTTTTGTCAGCCGATTTGAAATAAAATCCAGAGAAACACATTCATAATGGTAATCGAGATAGCTCGGAACTCAGATCTATTATATAATGATGCGAAGTTTCTGCCGCAGAATACTCCAAGCGCCACTGCAGCGCAATTTGAAACCCAGCTGTCACTAGATGGCCCGGGGATTTGAACGTTGAACAGCCGAGTCTCTACTGGTTTGATGATGAAGATATGTACATATGAAAGGCGGGTGTGGTCCAAGTCGTTGTCATACTAACAGGATCCGGGCACGGAACATGTGCACGGGAATTATCTATACTATATACTACTATGGCGTGGTTCAGAGCAGGCTCGATTGATTGCAGAATCGGAGTCGTGGAGCATTCACATTTAATAAGTACTAGGTTCGAAGCCCGAAGCCCGCCGCAAACGCGCAACTGACAAGCGAGCCATTTACGTCATGGTAATTTAGCGGCTAACTAGATTGGATGAATGGTAAAGCATAGAATCACACAGTTCCTATGGCTGGAAACATGGAAAATTCTGTAGCTAGGGATATGTAAGTGACGGCATGTACAAGACCAAGTATCCGAAGTGCGGAAGAGATCAGCCGATGCATCGATGATCGATGAGTGTTAGATTGCAACCCGTGACGATCCGAGAAACCCGCCAAGTGTTCAAACGTTTGCGAAAGAACGATGCTATGCCGCACCTGCCTCAAGTTTCCACAGCAAAACAGAAAACACTGATTCGGATTGTCGCTCGCTCGGATACGACTCCTGAGAAACAGTTCTGCGTGCCACATCCTATGGCTGGCTGCCTGGCAGAGCTTCTCATATGCCAGACCTGACAATTATGCCGTCACACTGGCACTATTAATATAAAAAGCATGGGTGATCTGAGAGGCTTAGCAGAGCTGAATGTAGTAGGATGGGCCTCGTTTCCCGCTGACTGCGGCCTTCGAAGATTCTGTTGTGTTTCTAGTTTCACTTCGCGTGCTGCTTTGCGAATCATATGATCTCGAAAACGCTGAAGAAAGTAGCAACAGCAACAGCAACTTGAAAGCCTGAAAACAAATTGATAAAATATATCTTGACGAGTGATCAAATTTGCTATAAATACACCATGCCCCGACGGTGGCGGCCCATCACTTAGCGAATACAGAGGTTTGTTTGCTTCACATAGTACTCGATGGAAACGTTTCTGATCGACACGATCAAGTTCACTGACACCCCCTGAGTCTCTATGCAATCTCGAATGCGAGGACACCTCCTTTCCTTTCCCCTGTTACACGTCCACGACTTGAACACGCCTCACAGTGCATGCAATGCAGTAGCCTGTCCCTCGCTGCGGTTGTTTTGACTCATCGGGTATCAACTTCTTTTCGCCTCAGGGACCCTGGCGCGTTTGCATGGGTCCAGGGCCTCGCTACTAGATAAGATAGATATCAGAATGTTCGATTCGATCACATAGCATGAGATGAGATCTGGCCTAAAATTGGCCATCGCGTCGAAACGGCGACCTGCCCCGTGTGCGAACGCTACTAATCAGTGAAACTGCGGTACTGCGCGTTTTCGCCAGATACCAGGTTAACGTGCTCCGACTCAGATCAGCAGAGTTTCACCAGCAACTCTTTGGCGAGATCACGACCGCCCCTTACAGCTACCTGACTGTCAGATTTCCAGTCTGGAAGATCGAGTAGCTGTTCATCATAGATCACCTTGTACTTCCTGCTTGCGAACTCGACATTTTTGGACTCGCCAAAGCTCCACTCCTCAATTGCGCAATGGATCCGTCATGAGGGATGCCTTAGTTGATCACAGCTGCCAATCGATATGTGATCACTTACTGTGGTCACCACGAAAGTGATCCTGATCAACTGAGGAAGACAAATACCTTCCGCCGATCTCTATAGGCGAACCAGACCGTATTCAAGTTGATGATTTTGAGAATCAGCCTATCCTTATTCTGATTGTCCTATCCATCGGGTCCAACGGACTGTCCGAGTCAGATGCACTCAGTCGCCGAAACAATCACAAACTCTATTGAAGAAGTTGACATAAATACATTGGCTAGGTTCTCCACCACGACGGTTACACGGCGTATGACTCAGATCTGCGACGGGTGCGATGTCTTTGTGTACGACATGGCGTGGGAGAGACACCCCGTCAGGGCAGAATTCTAGACCCTCCATTTGACTGCAGGAATCAAGCACGATAAGCTGGACAAGTACCGCACGGCGAGTCGAGAGTGGATGGTGAAGTAAATGAGCGTGATCAGAATGTGGCTACATGGGTTGGTAACCTAGGAGGGAAATGGGTTCTTTGACTCGGGTCAAGCCTGAGAGGATGCTTACGTTGTTCTCAGCGCGAACAATGAGACGAGCACATCATTGGCGGGCTCTTCGTCAAGCGATGGGTCAGTGAACAACTTGGGTATGTGCTGCACCAGCAGGTCGCGGGCAATCTGGACCTGTCAGAGGCAGAAACGTTGAACGACGCGCCCGGTGACGTGACGACGAGATTGCAAAGGCGGCATTCACCGGGCCTGTCGGTGGTAGGCTAGGAACGGGTTAGCGACTTGGTCTTCTGGAGAAAACACGACTGAATGAAGTGGTCGAGCCGATCGTCGGACTCATAAGAACCATAATTGGAGGCATCGTTGAGGATGGACGACGAGTCGAGCACCAGAGAGTCTGAATCAGCGTCGATGTTAAAAGTCTCCGAGTCTGTGCATTGGAAAGGGTTGGGTGGCAGGGGAAAATTTCTGCTCCGTCGAGACTGAGGGCAGTTGTAGTCTGGAGGGTGGGTGAGGGAAACTTGGAAGTAGTACTTCATCGACTCAAAACGATGCCGATTATGCAAGTAGTTATTTGATTTGAGCACGCCACGGCTGGGGGATCTGGGTTGCGCGAAGGGTAACCAAGATCATGGGGCTACTTGGGCTGTCGGGCCTCATTTGCCAGTCGGTCATCCCTGAGACTCCAAGAATTAGGGCCACATTAGACCCGGCCTCGGGACAGTGCGCGCAGTGACGGGCAAGGGAAATGGGATGGGCGTGCGGTTACGAGTCCACGAAAGCTCTCGTCAAGGGGATACCGCTACCCAGACCCGTCGCTCTTCCAAGGTCGGGTAATCATCAACTGTAGCATTCGAGGAGAGTGAAACCCTTCCAGCAGTTGGTGCCTACTATGAGATGGGTGAGGGGTGGGTGGGGATTAAAAGGAGGCTGCTTACTACTATCAGAGAAAGCAGCGATCATCCGAAGACGATCCCACGGGCCAGCCGGGCAGTCGTCGAAGCTCCTTTCGGGTTGCTCGCCTGCGATGCTTCGTTACCATGCTGTACCGCATCACGAAACTGGCCATGATGTGTCCGGCCCTCTCCATGCACGGTGGCATTGGATGAGAAACTTTGATGGGAAGCTATATATGCCAGTGGCACTGACATGTTAGCCTGAGTATGTAGCATGAAATGGGGTCACTTAGTAGTGCGGACACAGATCTACATGTTTCTAGAGTGGCACCGGTGGCCTGCTTCCTTCACCAGGAATCAGAAACCTGTACATTGAATTCTGCACTGTGTTCGACGGAGAGTGTCAAGGAAATCCGAATTGCACATGCGTCAGGAGGCAGTCTATGGCACTTGCGGCAAGTCACATAAGTGCGGAGTCACAATCAGGATGATCCTGAATCCGAGATGTTGTACAACTTCAATTGGATTACTACCGGCATGGCAGCTTCTTAGAGAATGACTTCCAACCTTCCCTTGTGCTTACGTAGGTTGAGTCTGGACTCGGAGCGTCACTGCAGAGTACAGACTCTTCAAGCTTCAAGCTCCACTGCAGACCTGAGCTACAACAAACACAGAGCGACTCCTCCTCTCCTTCCCACGTGAGTACGTAAGAGGTACAACTAACGCTGAAATGGGCCCTCAGGCCTCAGGCCTCGACTCTCAGGCTCTTCCCCCGAACTCTGGCTTTGTATCTTTCACTACGCCACCTGCGTCCCAGGGACCCTCGTCCCCAACTCATCCACGATAGCGCCAACATTTCAGGTCGCATTTTTATCGAGAAATTCCACCCTGCCCTCCAGAAGAGTCATCACCGAACGTGCCCTCGTCTGCGTCTGTAGAGAATGGTGGCACCTCACCGTGCCAATCCTCTACCAATATGTTTACGTTTGCAGAGTACGTTGCCTGTATTCACTTTCTAGGACGCTGTGGCATTTCACCATGGGCAAGGGCACTGTGCAGTCGTGAGCACACGACCCCTCGGTCAATATACGCAATGACCAGATATTGCCTCAACCGACCACGCGGAACTAGATGTCGAGTCTTTTCTCCTAGAAACATTCATCGAATGTATGCCCACCTCGATCGCCGCCACTACCAGCTCTATCGACTGGGATGTGCGGGACAAAATTATGTCCGACTGGTCCACACCTTATCTAAAGCCATCTTCCTTCTCGACCGTGAATCTCCTTGCCAACTGCACCCAGCTCCGTGTTCTAACCTATCCTTGCCTACGTTGTCCCTAAAAGGTTCCACGCGGTGTTATTCTACCTACTGTGACCACACTCTGCTTTCCGAAGTCCGCGTGGCAAGGCGTCAACCAGCGCAGTTTCCACCGCTAAACTCCACCTATTGTAGCTTTTTCTTGACTTCACCGCAGATCTCCATACCTTTGATCCCCTGCTTCGCCAGTATGGTCCCCATCTTGCAGTCAATTGCTTCCAAGTGCGAACCCACCTCAACATCGCCCTATCCCTAGCCTCGCTCGAAATAGAGACGATGCCATACCCGTCGATTCACCCCGATCCCTCAGTACCATTTTAGACGAGTACTACTCCCTCGCCATGGCCACGGCTGCTCCCGATGACACGTTCACAGTTCACCCCGCCCACCTCCTCCGTGACACTCACGTCTTATGACCTCCACACGACATACCCATCCGCATGACGTCCGCTACCCCACGCGGCGCTGCACGCCATCGCACCGCACCGCCAAAAAGGGCCCTACACAAGCACAGGAGCGCATGGATGCCTTTGGGCCTGGCTGTCGCTCGCACCCGACGGGCACGAACCGTGGCTATTGTTCTTCCGACATCCGGCAGAGACTCTTTCGGCCGATGGATCATCTCAACCTCACTCGTGTATCGCTTCAGTCTCGTGCGTGCCTCCAAGGGATATCATTCTGGAGACGCAGCCATGTAGGTCCTCTCGACGCTCGCGCGCTGTGCTCGTCCGTCTGTCGTGGAAAAAGTCGCTCTCCCTCTCATCTCGACGGCGCAGTCGCGCGGAATCAGCATACCTGATTTCACACTTGACATGGTCGCTAAACACGCTCTAGATCGACAAATGGCTATGGACTAGATCCGTGGAGCGTATCCTTTCTGGAATGAGCAAGATGCCACCAGTCATCCTATCAACATCGAACGTGACAGGATCTCCACAGAACAAGCTGACGACATCCGCCTTCGCTACGCGCCGCCGTCCCCTCACACTCTCCACAACTTCGTAACCTCATACCAAGCCCTTACAGTTGCCCATGCCCTCCCACTCCTCCGCTCCCTCGGCTACCGCCACTCGCCCAAATCTGCTTACACCTGGGCGTTCACCGATATGCTTTACTACCGTTCGCGCCGGGAATCTGTGCACGTCCTCTTTGCGCACAACACTTTAACCTGGTCGGCATCCTGCGCAAGACGCTGGGTGGAACGTGGGTGTTGGTCCAGAACAGTCGGGAGCGGGGGATGCGTGTACGGGTGCAGATTGCCGCAGACGCGTTCGACGCTGTGCATTACTCTCCGCCCGTGTCCTCGTGGTCACGCCTGAGACGTGGACGAGGGCGTGGAGCGCGGGTATTGCGGGACATGATGGAGCTCGGGGGCGAGCCTACGCTCGTGCAATGGAGCATGATCGCGCGGGGGTATGCACAGCACGATGATGCAGAGGTTGCGTTGCGTTGAGGATCTTGAATCGGTTAGAGGTGGTGGAGCGTGGTAGCGTGGACGGGGTGGAGATGCGATGAAGTCAGGTCGAGGACAGGCAAGTTGGGGTTGGGGTCGGAAACAGGCGCAGAGACGGAGCCAGGAACAGCGGCAGCGACGGGGATGGGCAGGGGAAGGGGAAGGGGAAGAGGAGACGGCGATGCAGCAGCAGCAGCGGAAGGCGAATTGCGTCTGCACACGAGCGTGCTGCGCGGATTCGTCGTTGCGGCGGACGTGGAGCACGCACGCGAGGTGGAGCGGTTGGGATATCGGGGCGGCGAGAGGGCGGCGACGGATGAGGGCATGGTGATGTTGAGGGAGCTCGAAGTGAGAGTTGGGGCGAGGGCAGCCTGGGCAGGGAGAGGGATCAGTCGAGTGCCGGTGTCGGAGTCGGTCTCATTCATCATTATGATAAGTTCGTTTGTGAACACTTATGAATGCTAACTCGTGTCGACAAAAACCTTGCATGATACATTCTCTTCCTCTGTATACCCATCGTAAATTAGATAGAATCATGATCACAGGATACAAGGTAATTTGCTACGTTTCAACGACCCTGTCACGATATTAATCAACATTACTTACCCCGAGACGTGCAAATCGAATACTACAGGCCCGGGTGCAAACAACCTTATCCTTCATCGGCCCACCGAACAACAAACTAAATGGCCGCACAAAATGTTAACAATGCCATTCCCCACCAGAGAGTTTCTTCAAACGACAGCTCGAACCATGTCAACTCTAATGGTAAGTCGAAACCCAAATGCAAGGACGAAGAGAAACATCCATCGACGGATCAACTAGTTGAAACCTCTGACTCTGTCTGGACGGACAAACCTCATGGCGGCGAGGAGGAGGAACAGGGCATAACACGTTGCATATGTGGTATCAATGATATGTTCCCTCTCTCAAGTCCCACTTCCTTATCCAACACCCTTCCTCCAGGTGACGATCTCGAGGTTTATGGACCTTCCGCATGATTTTCTTGGTCTCGATGTTAACTTTTATTCTGGCACGGTTCAGGATTCCAAAGTTCATATGCCAAGCGATATGCGATGTTCTCGAACAAGATGGGCGTATCATCGAAGCGGTTGTGGTCTCCGCCTGATGGAGGGTGAGCTAGCGGAGGACGCAGACATCTCTAACGAGCGAGCACAGTGGGAACTCGGTGAGTAATGGCATTCACAACGCGACGGAAAGCAATCTAAGTATCTCTTGTAAGTTTTCAACGGCGTTGTACGGAGGGGCTGGCCAAGCTTGTTGATCTCAAGCCACCGAACGCTGGTCTATCGTGCTGGTCTCAACGGAGTGAATTGTATAGATGTCTCATAAGGCGAAGCAGTGCACTTGCCGATAAATCTGTGGGCGGATGTGCTGGGAAATGCCAACGAGTATAACACGCCCATGCCCACCCTTGCTCTCGCTCTCGCCTTATTCGCCGTCACCCACTGCCTGTACGCTTTCGCCTTGCCCGTTTGCCATCGCCGTCCCCGGTTGGTACACTTAGGCTGACGCTCAGCCACGCTCATCCAAGATGGTGCTTCCATTGCCGATCTCAACACACTCCTTCTCATCAAAGACACAACTGCTGCCTCTTTGAACTGGGGTGCCAAGACTGACCTCGGACCAGAAAATCCTTGCTACGCTCTCTTTGTCGAGGTCAGTCATTCATCCATGTTTATCACCTTCTCAAGTGACAGATATTTCGACGATCGCAACGTAGATTTTGCTCACCTACGACACCGTGACTTTGCCTCCCCCCAAGTCAAGACCAAGTACAAGATTAGCATGTTCTCCAGCCCAAAGACGACCTTCCGTCTCGCTGTCATCCCTTCCGCCAACACAGATGCTCCTCCCAGCGTTGAATCTATCATGGACGATGATGATGCACTACTGCTTCATTCAAGCTCTCCGACGATGCCTACGAAGAACTTATCCTCCCTGTTCTTGATCGCATAGATGTTCCTCTTCAACGAGCCCTCGCCGAATCTGGGCTCACCATCGAGTTCCTCGGTGGATCCACCTGTATCCCTGCAGTCCGTGCTGCTCTTGCTGGCAAACCTCAGCACCACCCTCAACCAGGACGAAGCCGCTGCCCGTGCCGCTGACTTTTCCCGTGCGTACTTCAGCCACACCTTCCTCCCGTGTGCGCGAGTTCCACGTCAAGGACAACACACCGAGGTACGTCGTTTGTATCGCGCATACATGCATCATGCTCGTACTTCTTTGTGCATGCAGGACCTCAAAAACACCCTTGAAGACTACGTGTACGACACCTGCGGTGAGTTGGAGGACCGCTATGCCCCTACGTCCAAATTATGGAAAAAGCTGAACTGCTCACGTCCTTCAGAGAGCCGAGGGCTAGTTGTACTCTGAGGGCGAGGACGCGACCAAGTCCGCCTACGTTGCTCGACTGGATGCACTTAGATTGATCAGTGACCCGATCGTGGCGAGCGTCCAGGCGGGATCGACGGTCATCGAATACTGCGCGACGGTGCCAAAGTAGCTGGAAGACCATATCGCGGGGCAGACGGACCGTCCAAAGAACGAGACCCGGTGCTCAAGTTCGCGAACGTAGTCAAGAAGCGGGAGGAGCTGATTTACTTTGTAATTTCGATCTTGACAAACCACAAACTCAACCAGAAACCGGTCAAGGTGGACACACCCGCTGAACAGGACACAGACACCACAGAACGGGACGCAGACACCGGAACGGGGGCGAGGGTGCACCAACTTGATAGCCCAACAACAGCCGCAGGGTTCTTCGGAAATGGACGTCGACTAGTCAGCAAGAGAAATTTTGTCTCTTTCCATCTCTACATGCTCGACGACAGCCAACAGACAGGGCAGGTTACCAACAGAGCCTACCTTTCCCCAACCCTCGCAGATCTCAGCAGGACCATCTCCAAGACTCCGAGACTCCGCCCAATTCGCACGTTTCCGTCTTCACGCTCTCCCTTAGCCCCAACTCACCGCCCTCTCACTCCATTCATCCACCGCCTGCGTATCTGACCAGGGAGTTCGGTGTATCCGAAGAGTCAGAGCATCGGGATCCCGTTCACCAGCCCGTCCTTTTCTGCAGACCAACCCAGGCCCGCTCAAAATCCCGTAAACCCTCGAGATTGCGAAACCCATCTGCCAACACACGTTTGTACGCGCAGGATTTCGTGTTCGGAGAGACCCTCGGCGAGGGATCGTATTCCACCGTGCGTACGAGCGGGCATGTCATGTTGCTGTGTTCGACTACTGACGCGCTCTCCCGGTTATACACGTCAGGCGATGCGCGCGGTACGCTCGCACATGACAAGAGTATGCTATCAAGACCCTTGACAAGAATCACCTGTTTTGCACGGGGAAGATGCTCGTCGCTCTTGAAGAGAAGAACGCTCTCATGAAGCTCAGAGCTGAACATCCAGGGATCATTCGTCTACGCTGGACCTTCCAGGATGAAATGTAAGTTTACTACATCGGCGTCCTACCTAAAAAATCAAATCTAACCAGCCGGTGCAGTTTTCGCGTTGGACATGGCGCCGAACGGGGAGATAAAATCGCGGATATCGCATCTAGGGTCGTCATTGATGCGCAAGGTATTATAGGGCGCAGGCTATCGAGTACATGCATGACAGGTATCCATCGGTACGTTCCTGCCCTGCTCTGACCGGCAATTGTATAATCACATCCACTCCGAAACCCCTCCGATCAGTGACCTGAAACTCTTGCTCGATGCGGCGAGTTCCGGATAAAAAACGGCCGTAAGTCATCCCCTCCGCGCTAGATACCCTGCTTTACTCATTCGCATTCCCGCAATGACAGAATATCGTGCCAACTCGTTTGGTCAATATGTTTCACCAGAGCTTTTGGAACGCAACGAGACGTCCAAGAGGTGCACCAGCGCCGTGGACCTCACACTTTCATATACGAGAGTTCTGACCTATGGTCGCTTGGCTGCATCGTCTTCCAGACGATCGTAAGCAGATTCGAGCTCAAGCGGGTGTCGCGCATCTTGGAGGAAGTTGGACCTATGGGTGAAGCGCCCAATTATACCCTTGCGGTCGCTATAGCAAGTGATACTCCAGTCAAGTCGAGTGCAGATACGGGTGGTCAAGACAACACAGACGAACTCTCGAACCCGAACCCGAACCCGAACCCGAGCGCGGCGGTCGACGCTGCCAAAGCAGCCGAGGAGAAACCATCCCTATATACCACCACATTACGAGATGTCGACGTTGTCCGGAACACCGATTGTGACACCCACTCCTTCGATGATTCTGCAGAACTGTATCGCCGCAGGGGAGGGAGGAGGGTCGGGGACGATTCCTCGGACGGCAGCCTGGTCGACAAATCGGCCATTGTTGCCCGCCATTGCATCTCTCGAGCTCAAAAAGGGGCGCAATCCAGTACCAATTCCCATTGGCTAAAGGCTACCCGCGCGGTCCGTGAAATGATTGGGGGACCTGGTAACCCTTGACACTGCCCGGAGGAAATCCCTCCAAGGAGACTGTGCGTGAGGAGTCTTCGACATCAAGGGCTCACGGTATGTAGTACTGTGGGAATCGGCTTACGCCACTACCCACTAAAACCCCCGAGTGGGTTTGGCGGGGGTTTGGACCCGCGACTCAACAGAGTCGCCCCCCCCCGAGCTCAACTCGCATGCGCTCTCGATGTTCATCGCTTCCTCCTCCAGTCTAGTCACCCCTCACTAGCACTTCACATGCTGCGCTGTTCCGCATGGCTTGCTTCAATCCGGTAGGCTGCTGCTGCTCCGACTCCTCTCCTATGCCCTACAAATTGTCACTCAGCATGAATTTCTCCCCACCACTCGACGCGTTCCCCGTCCTTCAAGCAATTATTACGACGTAGCGGTGTCCCATGTTCCTCGACCCCATTTAACCAATCAAAAAGAAACCGACCATACGGGAGGAAACATCCATTACGACAAGCAGGCACTGTCAGTGCCTGCCTTTTCGGATTATAAGTCATGGCTGTGGGCACCGTGTGTAGTTTCACCTTCTTCTTTCCAGTGCCTCCAACCCATACAGTCATCCCAGTGGTTTCTCCCAGGTAAACCTTCAGTGAGACAGGATGAAATCAGAAGGTTCTTACTTTCTTCTGTCTGCGAGAAGAGCACTGAAATAACATTCGTGTCAGCCAAAAAGCAGGTGTTTGCTTGCACCACGCATGATGAAGCTCAGGACAGCACGGATTCTATTGCGGAGGCGACCGTTTCAGTCGCCGAGATACTTTCACGAGCAGAGTCCACATTCGCCAAGTTTCAGCTGGGGGACGGGACGGACTACATTAGCAAGGCAGTCGTCCTTGATCGCCAAGCGTTGGATTGTTGTCCACCCGGTCACCACTTCCGATGGAAGTCGTTGACTCTACTTGCCATTCATCTTGGGGATCGTTACAGATAGCTGGGGGCGGTAGGGGACGTCGAAGAAGCCACGGTCTACTCCAGAGAAGCACTAGAGCTTTGTCCGGAAGGGCATCCGCATCGTCCGGTGTCCCATCGTTACAAGCAGCTTGGAGATATCACGGACCTCAATGAAGCAATCACCCTCGGCAGACAAGCTCTCGACCTTCGAACCGGGCACCCGGGTCGTGCAGAATCGTTGAACAATATTGCAGTCGATCTCTCCGATCGTTACAGCCAGCTTGGAGATATCACGAACTTCAATGAGGCCATGATCCTCGCCAGACAAGCCCTCGACCTTCGCCCGTTAGGGCATCCAGATCATTCAGAATCGTTGAACAATGTTGCAAGCCGTCTATCCGATCGTTACAACCGGCTTGGAGAAATGACGGACCTGAATGAGGCCATCATCCTCGGCAGACAAGCCCTTAACCTGCGCCCGTCCGGGCATCCGGATCGTGCAAATCGTTGAATAATATCGCAATCTATCTCTCCGATCATTACAACCGGCTTGGAGAAATGACGGACCTCAATGAGGCCGTCATCCTCGGCAGACAAGCCCTCGACCTGCGCCCGTCCGGGCACCCGCTTCGTTCATCGTCGTTGAACAATGTCGCAATCTATCTCTCCGAACGTTACAACCGGCTCGGAGATATGACTGACCTCAATGGGGCCATCATCCTCGTCAGACAAGCCCTCGACCTTCGCCCGTTAAGGCACCCGGATCGTTCATCGTCGTTCAGCAATGTCGCAATGCATCTCTCCAATCGTTACAACCGGCTTGGAGAAATGACGGACCTCAATGAGGCCATCACCCTTGGTAGACAAACCCTCGACCTGCGCCCGTCCGGGCACCCGCTTCGTTCATCGTCGTTGAACAATCTCGCATCGCATCTCTCCTATCGTTATGACCGGCTTGGAGACTTGACGGAGCTCAATGAGGCCATCATCCTCGCCAGACAAGCCCTCGACCTTCGCCCATCAGGGCAACCGCTTCGTTTATCGTCGTTGAACAGTGCCGCAACGCATCTATCCAGTCGTTACGACGGGCTTGAAGATATGACGGACCTCAATGAGGCCATCATCCTCGCCAGACAAACTCTCGATCTTTGCCCGTCAGGGCACCCGCATCGTTCATCGTTATTAAACAGTATCGCAATGTATCTCTCCTATCGTTACCACCAGCTTGGAGATATGACGGACCTCAATGAGGCCATCATCCTCGCCAGACAAGCCCTCGATCTTTGCCCGTCAGGGCACCCGCGTCGTTCATCGTCGTTGAGCAATGCCACTTTCTATCTCAACAATCGTTACAACCGCCTTGGAGATATGACAGACCTCAACGAGGCCATCATCATAGGCAATCAAGCCCTCGACCTTTGTCCACCAGATCATGTTGGCCGATCATGGTGATTGTGTCAACTTGCAGATTGTCTCCGTGTTCGGTTCATCCAGTCCAGGGAGTTGCAGGACGGAGAGGATCTATTGAGTCTCCACACCGAGTTGTCAAATATCTCACACAATGTCTCACCAATCGATCTCTCTGCAGCCAAGGAACTAAAATTTTCGGAAATGTAGTTTGTCATTGCTTCTTCCTGGGGAATCGATCCTGTTCAGCTGCCAGCACGCAGGTCCAGGCACGATCTCGGAAACGCTGGGGGCGCAAGCTGAGGCTTCCGATCAGCGTGAGCGTGTCGCCTATCCGGCCCAAGAATCAACGGTTGATGTTGAGTTAAAGTCGGAACAGTGTTTGAGGAAGGGCTCGGCGGGTACGGGCGTGGAGAAGGTCAAGGACAAAGACAAATATTCCAAGTCGGTCGTGGACGAGTGCGGAGAGAAAGAGCGAGCGAGAGTTGTCTTGACGGTGCGTGTTTTCTGGTTGTGTTGGACAAACCGTGTATTGTTTGCTAACGCGGGCGCAACGCAGTCTACACAAACGCAGACGTATGCTACCAAGTCGAGCGGTGTTGCGTCGCAGTGGTGCAAAAGATCAATGCTATTTTGGTTCCGGTTCAGAAATAATGATGACCCCCCGTCTCTTGATATGGATGCACAACGGTAATGGGTAATTGACGAGCGGTTTCGCTGGCGCGCGCGTACGTTAATCTTTTCTACTTTCTTTTTAGTAATCTACTTAGTAGCGCATGACTTGAAATCTAGAACAAAAACAGGGCGGATCATCGAGAACATCACCCGATTTTCTAGTACTTGATCATGGCGGTCAGCAAGTTGTCGATACCCACAGATCGAGTCGCGCCATCACCTTCTGCGAGGCTTGTCCCCTTTCTTGCCCTCCCTGCGGAGTCAAACGTGGAGTGTGAGACTCTGCACTCGCCGTGCCGAGTGACACTGGTAACCAGGCGGCTTTTAGAATGGAACCGCACAAGAGAAGGTCCGAATTGCGACAGTTAGTATGTCAAGGTGCGTACAAGCGTCCACGTTGAAACTTTACGCCGCACGATATATGCATACTAAGCCTTTACTAACACCTTTCGGCAATATCTACCAGTTGTCCTGGTTCGCCGGCCAACTTCACATACTCATCCTCCCACACGGTGGAGGAAGCTCAAATGATATATCGTGACGTCTTCCCAAGCGCAAACAGCCGAAGGGCGATAAGCCCCGGCCTCGCGGTACTATGCACCGACCACTTGTGCATCCGCGGATATATGACCCGATCATGTCGCAGCGGGAGTGCAGGCGTTCGTCGTCTGTCCTAGTCAGGAGTAACATGTGCCAATTGGCGTATCACCCACGGGGATGCGCCCCCTGGGTGCATCCCGGTGTGAATGTGGTCCTGAAGAAGTAAGTCGAGCGGGATCATGGCAAATGAGTCACCACTGGCAGGTGATACAGTATTAGTGAGGCAAAAGTGCAAGGCTCCCCGCCTGACAGGATGACGACCACTACTCATCAATCCCTCGGCGGAAACCGTCCTCTCCTCATCCGCTTGAACGCACTGACTTTGCAGGAGGACGCAAAAGGTACTTCAATTGAATGTGGCCAAGCAGGCTCGGGCGTATAGATTATGTAACCACACCATAGATTATGTAACCACACCCAATACATGAACTTTACAGTACCGCCAACTTCCGTCCTGACTTCATGGCATAAATTTACGTTCCAGTGTGCCAGCTCCCACCTATTAGTACACTCCCCTCGCCGCACGTGGCCAGCGTTTCCCCATTCCTGTGTATCCAAACACCGTCACCCTCCACACCGCGTCAGTACCCACCCCCCTCAACGGGCAGCGCTCCTCCTCACCGCACTCTTACAGCATCCCAAGCCGGAGTTTGCACTGTTTTGACTGGCTTCACATTGAGAGCCAGAGCTTGCGCAATATCAATGTCATCGGAAAAGACGATCACGCTTGGAGCGAGCGAAAATGGCGCTCTCGTTTGTTGATCACTATGATCGGTATTTGTTACCGCACTCGTGACGGCGTTCACGCGGTCCGTCTTCTCCCTTACACGCCCGTCCCTTGACTTATACATATATACCTGACAGCCTCTCCCACACGCCGACGTCGCCTCCCTCATTGTCTCTCTCGGCGGCCCAACTCAGCATGCCCGAGCCGCCTCTACAACCATGATCTGCCACGGCGCCACACCGCGCAATCCGAGTCATCCTTTCCCTTCGCTCGCATGGTTCAAACCTGCACACTCATAACGCCCTAGACGCTCTCCATGGCGTCTCTGCTCTTGAAGTGCAAGACCACATCTTCTGGTGTGACTGCCCACATTCCCGCAAAATCACCAAGTGCGTATTGTCAGCGCGGATGCTAGTCCCACAAAAGAACAAGAACAAGGCCAAGGAGATGTACGTCGTCGTCTTTTCGACTGGCGACGTGGACGAGGGACTGTGACACTGCCAATACCGACGTTGATGGACTGAGGAAAGACGGACACCTGTTAGAGTGGTAGAACATAGCGAGGGACGCGAGGTAATTGTTTGGAGACGCGTCAGTTTTTTTTTGCGCTCTCGGATGGTCAGGTCGGATGCTGACGATTGGTAGTTACACAGGCCTCAGGGATACCTGGACGTACACGTCAAGGAGCTTATTGGGGGATTGGACGCGCTTGGTATCGAGCCATCTTCAGCAGCACGAAAGGAAATATATCCTTGGATCGCATCTGTACTACGGCGGGTGGAGATACGCCGATACTAGCACGTGGCTCGATAATGGCAGCCCTATATCAGAGTGTGCGTGTTCAGTGTAAGCTTCGTTCACCGACTTGAATGTAATGTTCTCATTCAATGTACACTTTTTTATAGCTTCACTGATCCGACATTTGAACACTGTCCCGAGCGCCCCGTCTCTGCCACGCTCAGCATCGCAGGTCGGCTCAACCAAGTCGAAAGCAACGGGCGCGAGCGATTGAAGGGGGTTCTCACTGCAGTCAACGTGAGTAATTCAGTCGTCGTTGTTTTCATCCACCAAAGTGTTGATCTTTCCATTGGCACTGGCCGTCTCTAGAAGTACGAGAGTCGTTCCTAGTCAATATAAACATAGGTATCCCGATCACCTTGTCGTCGGTATGTGGGTCTCCTATTTTTTTTTTCTTTCTGAAAGCTCCGATGGCTTGACCCAAAGTTCCAGTTCCTGGTTCTCCGGTATTTGCTCCCATTTACGACCATCGAAACCATCAAGATTCGATGGAACACGGCAGCAGATGAGTACGTGCGGGTGACGGGTGAAGAACGCAACATTGCCTCCTGCCACACTAGGTCAACCTTATCTTAGACCACCGCAACCTTGGTGCATTCTGATGGGATACCCTAGACCTCCAGAGTAGACCTCAGAGCTCTCAAAGCTTGAAGTATGCCGAACATGTCCAGCGAATCATCCCCTTCGGGATATGCCAGGAATCGGATGTCGGAAGTAGATGGGGATCGATCGACATGCTACCTTCAAGTTTGACCTCTTCCCTCGCCAAGTCCTGCATCAACTTTACTTTTCTACAAACGATACGTTTACACGTTCCCGAGATGGCGACACAAAACGCACTCGGCGGTTTCGAAAATATCTGGCTGCTTCGGGATCGGGGGGCGAATGCTAGCAAGAGGTCCGTTCTCCGCGCGATCTGTCAATGTAACTCTAGGAAACAGTTTGATGCGTATGGACGAATGAGGTACCAAACCGTGCAAGCAGATCGATCTGATCGAGTTGAGGGAGCCGAGCCGCTGCTTACTTCTGAGGTGCGTTTTCACTCTCCGCCTTGTTCCAGCCGCTAGTACGCGTGCCACACAGATCCAATCTCAGATTTTAGATCTCATTTTTCCATGCGAACAAACCCAGCTGGAATCCAGATCTGATCTCTGATTTCAGATCTCATTCTTCCGTGCTCATCACCGGCCCTTAAGTTTTATATCGTGACTGTGACTGTCACGGTTTATGACTATTTAGGTATGTACTCCTTCAGTTTTGTGTGCCCTATCGTCATGAAGTCTTCCCCCCCTTCCCCTTCCACAGCGTTTAAGCTGTCTCCTGAGGTAGCAGTACCTGCCGTCCTTCGTACTTCCCCTCGTACTTTCTATGTGTCGCATGCTAGTCCCCCACCGTCCATACCTATGAACTTGGACCTTGCTGGTATGCCGGCAAACTTGGTCACATATCTCGATTCTTTGCACGCAGCTTCAACTTATGCTGTAAGATTTTTTGAACCACTCAGAATATTTACTTGTGCTCACGATGCAATGCCAGACATTACCTCATACCCTACCTTTCCAGCCGTTGGAGGACATATTGTCACAGTTTACAGCGATATTAGAGGAGAAGTTTCTATTGGCCAGGTTACTCCTCCGTGTCCAACAGACATATGAAGAACGTGAACTGCTTCTGCAACGGTATCTGAGCCCCGAGGATATCAAACAGTATGTGTCCGAACGGGATCCAGTCAAGGATCCTGGTGGGACTGTTGACGCAAAGTATTTCCATGCCATTTGTGATCATAATTTAAGATCATTTTCTGTCAGTCATTGCCGTGTAGGTTGATTCTTAATGGACGACGCTCCCCCACTAATGCCGACTGAAGGCCTGAAGACTCTTATTATTCGATCTTCCTTTCCACTCATTTAGTCTTTGTTGTCTTTGATAGTATGGGGTAGAGCAACAGAATTCTTCATTCTTTATGATCTTGTATGGACTAGCTTGTAATGATCCCCGTGTTTCAATTACTTTTCAACTTATTTCGCGCAGCTAGGAGAATATTTTTAGGAGCAGATAGCAGTATTCCATTTTGTATCCCACCATCAATCCCTTATCCTCGTGCCGTCCATACACTGGCAGTTTCACGGATCCTTCTCAATCTTGCACACGAGCGCCATTTCAAACTGAGTGAACTCAGCATACAGTAATACAACTATTGGTTTCACTACTGTCTGAATTGACGCCATGTCATCGGTAGCGGCGCGAGCGCTAGGCCCCGATTCCTGCGGTTATGCTTGAACTTATCCATAGTATGCAAAATATTGACTTCAAGTTCAGTACTTTGATTTTTTCGGGGACTAGTATGTATTCAATGCTCAACCTTGCAGGCACAGAGGACATGAAGTTATGTTATTCCCCGACTCACACTTTAGTGTGGGAGGGTTTTGTCGTTCAAAAATCAATTAATCAGGCACCACCCAAACGGTTCACGGCATAGTCCTCACGTGACAGCCCCTCAATCCTTCCAGCCGGTTTTTCTTCTGTTTTTCAGTCAGATTTCCGTCAGTTTTTTTGGACAGAGACACGAATGGTGTATGACAGTCAACTCTGGAATACATTGTAGGAAAATAGCACTTGCTGCGTGTTTTTATGCGTACGAACTGCAGTACGCGCCATTATTTGTGCGTATTATATTAGTAATGTGACGAACGCGGAAGCGGCTCAGATGACTCATGCAGTGACTCAGCTGTGTTCAGTAGCTCCTCTTCACAAAACTTCTACCTCTGTGTTGTGATGTTTGACATGAAAGCAGGAGCGAGCATAAACCCCAAACCGAGTCGGGGACTTGGCGTGGCAGCGCCGTTACGATCTTGTTAATAAGTGAAGCTATAACTTAGGGCTACTATATTGAGTCGCATTTGCACGAATATTGGTCAGAGACATCCGAACAAAGTCGACTTCTACTATACATGATGGTGCAGTTGCACTCGTTCGCTCATCGTCTTCTTGGATGGAGATTGTTCGGAAGCAATGCCATTGACCTTTCGTTTCCCGTTTTATTTGGATCCGTAGGGTGTACACATACGATTTCAAGATCATGTCTACTTGGACGAGTTCTCCATCGTGAATTTTGGAGTCGTATCCAGCGAGATAAACGCCGAACACGCCAAAATTTTGTATACTGTTTGTATTGAAGATGTCAGGGCCTTGGACTGTAACTAAGAAGTTGGGTCCGTTCTTCAGACTGGTGGCAAGATTAATACCGGGTCGAGAAAGTCATCGAACTGCCTGGCAGGTTTTATGAAGTATATCACTAACGACTGTCTAGCACCAAACATGAAAAATTGTGCACATGGGCAGAGTTTTAACGAGAACCAAAGTCAGCGCGACGCCGTGGCTACCGCACAGCGTTCTGCAACGTCTGCTCCACGCATTCACTGAATATTGCGAATCTGCAAGAGAGTCAAGTAACAAATCTTTCAAGTGTTTCAATGACGGCTCCGCTCGGTCCGAGGAGTGTTCACAAAGAGATGGAATTGGTCAGGTGGGAAAGTCACACTGCCAGTGGGCATTCGCGCAAACCGTTGGCCACGCTAAATTCCCCGAATTAAAGATACTTATCGATTTGTGTAAAAAAGAGGCATTTTGCTAGCGATTCGACGGACCAGGTACCTGGGGTCTCAAGCATGCAACGCGATTACGGTTCGGCATCGATAAGGATCTCGATCGGGCGTTTTGAATCTTCAGATTTCGTCCCTGTCTGTAATTTGGCTCAAATTTAGCTAACCTCAAAAGTAGTCTCAAGGCTCAAGAGTCAGCGACTCTAACTTGAAGTATCCTAACAGTTAAACAAGGTGGGTAGGTCATATATGGTTTACATATCATATCAGAGTCTGAAGAACCCACAATTTGATAGGGATGAACCGGTTCCCCCCATTCAGTCAGAACTAAACCCACTTATGTCCGACACGATTCTCACGAATACGTGCGTCTGTGGTCGTACATTCACTGACCTTGGAGGTTTCACCAGGCACGAAAAGAGCTGCCGCAAGGGCAAGAAAAGGCTCTCCAATGTCCTTGTGAAGGCGAAGGAGGTGTACCGGGCCAAAAAAGTTCGACTCTCCCTCTCGAGATGTGCCAGCACCAATGAGGGCTTGGCAATTGCTGGTTGCTCCAGAAACGAGCCTGAGCAAGACTCAAGAAACGGTGGCGAAGCTAACGAGCAAAGTGCTCAACAGGCATGGTACCCGCTCCTTTTTTTTCGTTATCTAAGACATTATGTAGAACCTGCCCTCTTCGCGTACCCATGAGACATCTCTGGTGAACACGAACGAAGCGCGCAACCCGAACATAGACAATTACCTTGAGGTATGCTTTGGTTATGAACAAACCTTATCAAAGATGCTGAGCATGTCTAGGATGATCAGCCTCTAGCGCAACGTCGGCCTCGTAGAGCTCGCCGACTACCAGCGCGTTTTCGAGACACATTACCAGAGCCACCTCCACCTCTCCCTCCTTTGGAATTGGTCGTCGATTCCCCACCGACAGAATCAGAAGGTCAACGCCGGTTATCGGACCGCGAACAAGGCCCTTCCTCGACCACAGTATCCAATCCGTCTACTTCATCAACACGCCCGTCCCATCCGTTACTCAGAACTTTCAAAACACTGATGAACAGATTTGGTCTGTTCCGCGCCTATACTGCACCAACTCTTCCTTCACACGATCCGGACGACCCTTATTCCATCAACCACGTACTGCAGCCATCCATCCACAGTACTCAGCATCCGAAGACGAGCAACCTATTCCATCCTTACCCGAACCGGAACGCGATGCACTTAGGCGACTGGTACTGGAATCAGGGAGCACAGAAATCGCGTGAGAACTTCAAGCAGCTTCTCGGTATCATCGGGAACCCCGCATTTGATGCTGCCGACTTGCGCGGAGTTGCATGGGATTCGATCAATAAGAAACTGGGTGATCATGATTCCGATGCGGGCTCTGACGCCCCCGAGTGGTTGAATAGTGACCGCGGGTGGAAATCCTCTCCAATCACTATTTCTGTTCCCTTTCACAGTCACTCAGTTAATCCCGGTCCCAGGTCTTTCACCGTACCGGACTTCCACCATCGATCTCTCATTTCAATCTTGGAAGAAAAAATCACGGATCCCATTCAAGCTGCGTATTTCCACTACCAGCCATATGAATTACTTTGGCATCCGCCTCACAAGAACGGAGATATAAAAGTACACGGAGAGCTCTTCACATCCAGCGCATTTCTTGATGCCCACAAGGAATTGCAAGAATCGCCTCCGGAACCCGGTTGTAACTTGCCTCGATTTATCGCCGCATTCATGTTCTGGTCAGACGCAACCCAACTGTCCACGTTTGGAAGCGCAAAGCTCTGGCCGCTTTACGTGCAATTTGGCAACGAATCCAAGTATCGCCGCTGCGAACCATCAAAGAACACTTGCTCTCACGCCGCTTATTTTCAGACGGTGAGTGATCATTGTTGTCACGAGTCCGTTTATGTATCTCACTAATCTGTCATTGCAGCTCCCGGACGCTTTCAAAGATTTCGTGATGAGTCACTCGGGAGGTAAAACCTTGAGTGATCCTTTGATGACTCATTGCCATCGAGAATTTTTCCACGAACAGTGGAAAATTCTTCTGGATGAAGAGTTTGTCAGCGCTTACAAACATGGTGTTATGATCACCTGTTGTGATGGTTTGATGCGCCGTTTCTACCCTCGAATTTTCACCTACTCGGCAGACTACCCGGAAAAGTCAGCCTCTTCTACTCTTTAAAGGTCTTTGTTGATTTTTCTTTCTTTACAGAACACTCATAGCGTCTATACGAAACCTGGGCACCTGCCCTTGTCCTCGCTGCACGATAACTTTGGATGAGGTTAGGAATGTTGCAACCGAGAAAGATATGCAGGATCGGCAGTTACTTGCCCGTCATGATAATCTCGACCGTATCCAGACGGTTCATGCTGCGCGGGATCTGGTTTATGGAAGTAACTATGCTGTTACAACGCGTCAAGTCGAAGCCCTGCTCAAACCGGAATCACTGGTCTTGACATCGGTAGGTGTCTTTCTAATATCAAACTTAACTGGTATTTTATTGTTAATGTTATCCATGATGCAGAACGCATTTTCGGAAAAGTTATATCCTCTTGGGTTTGATCTTTTCCTGATGCTAGTAGTGGACCTCCTCCACGAATTTGAGCTGGGGGTTTGGAAAGCAATTTTCATGCATCTTCTTCGCATGTTGGAATGCCTGGAGGAGAAAAAGGTACACGAGCTTGATTGCAGGTATATGTTCCGTTCTAATACATTTAATTCTATTTATTCATGTTGGCATTTAGATACCGCCAAATTCCTACATTTGGGCGTGATACGATTCGCCGTTTCTCTCGAAATGTCTCAGATATGAAGAGAACTGCAGCGTATGACTTTGAAGATCTCTTACAGGTCAGTACTTGGAATACCGTGTTTGGTTTATTTTGATAACTGCTCCAGTGTGCCATACCCGCCTTTGATGGGCTACTTCCAGAACCCCACAATACATCAGTCCTGAAGCTTCTTTCCGTTCTTTGTCATTGGCATGGGCTCGCAAAACTGCGCATGCACACTGACGAGACCCTGCAAATAATGGACGACGTCACTATATCACTTGGAAATGAGCTTCGTACATTCAGCACTACAACATGTCCCGCTTTCCAGACCCGAGAACTGAAGCGTGAAGCTGGTTCTCGGCAGCGCCGCCAGCAACAGTCCCAATGCCAGCGCCAGTCTCAAAGCGGTAAATCAACTCAAGCAGTGTCACGTCGACCCAAGACCCTCAATTTGAAAACATACAAGATGCACGCTCTCGGTGACTATGTGGCTTCAATCAGGAGGTATGGTACTACTGATTCCTATTCAACGCAGCTGGTGCGAAATTTACACCAAATTTAATGTTGTTCTTCATTCTAATCGTTCTCCATTCATAGGGAGAACGCGAGCACCGTGTCGGAAAAGGAAGATTTCTTCGGACCAGTCGCAAGGACTTCATCCGTCAGCTCACTCAAATCGAAAGGCGCCAGTTACGGATACGGCGTATTCGCGAGAGCGTGGATTGCGATGCCACGTTCCAGAAGGTTCTAGAGCCTATTCCTAAAGACCCCAAGCAACACTACCAGGTCGGAAAATCGCAAAACTTCCCTGTGGATCTCTCGACTTTGTGCCAGCAATACTCTAATGACTCGGACCCTGCTCTTAAGGTGACTGACGCCCCCTGTTGTTTCAATGATTTGCTGAATAATATGAATTTAGGGCTTTGCGCCCAAACTTAGGCACCATCTACTGCCTCGCATTAGTGCCATTCACGCAGCTGATGGAGAAACTGACGGAAATACCAATCCGGCGCTCCTGGGCGGGCTTGACGATGGTTTTGGTGCGTTGCCTGCCAACCTTGATCACGTCATACTCAAAAACAACCGTATTTATCGACATTATGTCCTTCGGATCAACTACACGACATACGATGTTCGTCGTGCCGAGGACATCTTCAATCCGAATACTGAGCATCGGGACATTATGATGCTTCACCATTCAGAATCCGAAGAGGATCATTCAAATCGGTTTTGCTACGCCAGGATTATCGGTATATATCACGCCAATGTTCAATATATCGGACCGGGGATGAAAGACTACCTGCCGCGGCGGGTGGACTTCCTGCACGTGCGGTGGTTTGAACGGGTCCCACAACGAGACCTACACGGTCTTGATGCGTTGAGGTTCATTGAGACCAGTGATCCTGCAGCTTTTGATTTCGTAGACCCCGCAGATGTACTGAGAGGTTGTCACCTCTTACCCGCATTCAGACATGGAAAGGTGCAACTTGAACGAGATTCGACTTTGATGTCGCCTGCCAGTATTGCGAGAGACTCGGAGAACTGGAATTATTATTATGTCAACCGGTATGGCAGACCTGTTCGTACCGACATTGCTTTTAGCTAATACTAGTGTTGAAGATTCGTCGATCGTGATATGCTCCTCAGACACCATTGGGGTCTTGGTGTTGGGCACACCTATTCTCATCTTCCGAGCCCCGATGACAAGAACTGCTGTCAGATGTCCACTGTGACTGAAGATTGCCCGGCTGTGCAAGCCGTGATGTCCCCTCCAATAGAAGTCTTATCTCAGTCTCGAGATCATGCAGGAAGCAGCACTACAATGTTCGTGGATCATGAAGATCGTGATGACTCCGAGCTTGAACTTCCTCAATGGAACGGTGATTTGTCGGAATCGGAAATGGATTTGGATTTGGATTTGGACCTCGAGCCTGAGTCTACCTCAGAATCTGAGGAAGAGGTTGATGATATTCGAACTATGTACGCAATGTATGACGATGAAGTCGACTCCGACAATTGAAGATTCATACATGTCCATGTCCGAACCAAAGTTTCCCATAAGAGACCATATGTCTTGGGTGATACTACTACGCTCACTGGCCCGGGGAGGGTACTGCACACCGGTGCTTACTATAACTTGAATATGTTAGATGAGTCTTGCGTGATGTCGGTCACTACTAACGTCATCCGAGCATTCCGTTTTGCGCTGCGTCCGAGTCAACTTGAAAGGACCGGTAAGTAATTTGCGGCTGTGCCGTACATAGCTCTCGGAATGACCACCACCCTGCAGGTCAGGACTTTCAGACTTGGTGTCAACACTCTCTCGACCTCCCAATACCGTTTGCGACGAATGCACCAGGCGGTCGCACGAACTCCGTCATCGCAGCCAGTATCTGTCCCTGACCTTTTCAATGAATATATCCATGCGCTAGTACACAAAGACCCGATAATAGTGGAACCAACGTGGACCCAGGACGGGCGCGGATTTACACTCCCCAAACCCTGCAAATACGATCCTAGGTTCTCGACTCCATTCTCCATCACAGTCTGGTGTCCCCAGTACGACCATCAATGCTATGCTTGGGGATACGCCAAACAGGGGAATATTCGAGATTTCGACGTGTTCTGGGACTCGGACGGGCGAAGTCGGTCCAGGCCTCTTGGGGCTTGACCCAAGCTCATGTCCGAGTCTCTGGTATGTCTATGTCTCCATTTTTTTCAAGCGACTTTTGCTATCGCATTCTCAGCACCACCGACTGAACACCAACGGGACTTACATCTGAGCTCATAGTATTGTCAATGCATCTGTTTCCTAATTCATCCTCATCCTCTCTTCCGACCACGCAGGTCTCCGACGAGTGTCTTGCACCACCATGAAATTAGCGGTCAAATTTTCCCAATCAAATCATGCATCAGAGTTGTAGCAGCCCTTTTAAATGTCCAAACGACCCCTTCCCTCGAGCTAGCACTTGGACGTGTGGCAGCGCAGGCATTAGCCTGGAATATCAATATCTTTTCTCACGCGCCTTGGAACTTTGGGCGGGTATGCAGAAAAACGGGGTCGGTCCAGCGAAGGGCGACCAATTTGTGGTCGAGCTGGGCAATAGTGGCTCGGCGAGGGCATGAGGATTACGAGGGAGATGGGAGACCGATATGCGATCACGGGCACGAGCGGGAGAGGCTTGTGGTATGGTCTGCTGGATGGTTGCAAACGAGGCGGGGATCTCAAGAAAGCTAACAAGCAACGAAGACTAGATGTTGGACGCGGAGCTGATGATACAGGTCTTTCACACCTATGCCTCATATAACTCGACTCATGGACCGGAGTGCACAGTCAATCTGAAAACCCTCCGCGAACGAAACTCAAGAAACGGACATATCGAGTGATTATGATATATCCTCGAACGCGTCCGCTGAAGACACCGAAGGGGGTGACGCGTTTGCTGATGTACCAACAGAGTTTGTGGAGAACGTGCCTTCATTCTCCCTCCTCCCACCCCAAACTTCATCGGATATCTAAGCGTAAACACGAGCAGTTTCGACAGGATTCTTCAAGATAGATCTCCATCCCTGGAGAACACCAAAAAGGCTTGCTTGAGGGTATGTTTGCGCACGTGGACTCGGAGTTGACCCCCGTGCTCTTACTAGACGCTTATCTGTCCGTATTCTACATTCACGCCAGCAATCGAGGCCTCGTGAGAAGCTTTCGATTTTTTCTATAGCAGGGGTCATTCATCCAATGGGCTGGTATTGCATCCAGACGAACAAACCTCATGAGAAAGACTTGCAAGAAGGCAAGGGAACCACCGGGTCGTTTGCGCGTTTGATCGAGAAATCATTTCATAGTACCTTAAGAAGAGTGCTTATACTATAGGTCGTATTTCAGACAATCTGTTCCACGACTGGATCGATATGTTGTAGGTCTGGTGACATTGATAGCTTTTTGTTGTTGCTGCGATCATTCGAAGTTACTCACCAACGCAGTTTTTCAATTAACAAACTCTCGGTTGGCTCTACCTATTAAGTCACCTGTCCGCTATGGAGTTTCCTGGACCTATCAACTTGCATTCTTCGACATCCACGCCCATTGGACTTTTCGCAAAACCGCCCATCCTTTCTACCCAAACGGCAGTACTCTTTGAATCCGGCGTCACATCACCCCATCGACTGTGTGACTCGGGCCGGTGGTTCGGCTCATTTCGGCTGTTTCGTCCAAGGACGACCGTGTACCTCCCGTTATATCGTTCAGCGATGTTGATCTGCTAGTCAGGAATGCACACCGTCACAGCACTAAGTAACTTAGTTACTAGACGTCGTGACTCGTCAGTCCTGTGATAATTTTTCGGCTCCCGAGTCCCCAGCCTCGGACTCTTGGTTTACGTAAGGTCAACAACAATTGCCTGTCAAGTTCTTGAGTCATTACTCATTAGTAGTCACTCGCTCTCATCGCCCCGGGAGACAATCAACTCGTAAAGCGAGCACGTCCAACGAGCACTCAGCACCCCAACCAATCATCATCTCATCTTTTGGCGAGTGACTATCATAAACTTTGGCCTCATTTAATGCATCGTCAAGCGCACAAGTAATATCGAGGCGCGCATTCGGTGAGGCATCAATGTCTTAATTCTTCTGTGGACTATGTTTTGACGCACGCCAGGCCGAGATATTGAGTACTAGCCGATTCGATCCTACGCGGAAAAAAAATCGTACGTATTCGGTGGAAAGAAGTTTCTGCCAGTGTGCGTCCCATCCTGTGTACGGGGCGACTGATGTTCTTTTTTGTGTCGGACAGCTCTCTGGCGGATTTACCTACCCCCCTCCCCCCCTCCCCCTCCTCCCAAGCACCAACCGCGGTCTTCTCTCAAGCATCCTAAAAAACTCCATCCTCAACCTCCATTGATCTCTCTACTTGCCAACGCTCTACGTCGTCTCCGCAGCCAAGTCTGACGGGCCTCACCGCCGGGCTGCGTATCCAGAAGATCCCTACCCATTATGGGATCATCAACCCCCTCGACCGGGCGAGACAACGGAACGATGAGGGTGTGAGAGGGCGAGGGGAGCACGCAGACCGTTGTGGTTTGAGATCCTGTTACGGGTGTGTATTGGAGGCGGACGGGCAGAATTTGTGCGTAGCCATCCATTCCATCATTTGTAATCTAAATGCTAAACAGGCGTGCCAGAAGACGGTCCTCCTTTATCGCCAAACACTGGACCCGAGTCGTTGCCCGCCCAGTAGCCACGTGCGATGGAGGGCGCTGACCTACAAAAATTTGGAGGCAACAGGGGTCGTCGAAGATGTCACTGTCTGTTCCAGAGAGCAGAGCAGAGCCCAGGCGGGTACCCGCTTCGTCCAACATTTTTGTACAACGTTGTAATCGATCTCTCCGATCCTTGCGACCGGCTTGGAGAAACGACTGACCTCAATGAGGCCACCATCCTCGGGAGACGAGCCCTCCACATTTGCCCGTCAGGGCACCCCGATTGATCAACACCGTTCGACAATGTCGCAGGCTATCTCTCTGATCGTTACAACCGGCTTGAAGACATGATGAACCTCAAGGAGGCTGTCATCCTCGGAGACAGACCCTCAACCTTTGCCCGTCAGGGCACCGAGAGGAGAGGATTGGCACAGTATGTGCATTTTCCGTTACCTTTTGTCTAGTTTCGGAAAAACGTAGTACTATTGATCGCGTGTGTGGACAGGTTACAGGAAGAAGAAGGTTCCTTCTTACGCCTTTGAGCGTAACATCGAAGCGTGGCTTCAGCTGTGACACGTACTTAATCGTTCTCATCGTGGTACAGATCTTCGACGTCGCACACAACCCTTCAAGGTTCCTATGCGATGATCTCGAGTCTTAAGTGCAAGGCTTAGAGGGAGCAGAAAGCGAGGCCTGGACCGTTAAAGGACTCGGGCAAGTTTGTTGATAAATACAGCTGACTCATTGACCGTCACGGACAGGTAGGTTGCAGCTGACTCTAGATATCATACATGCTCACGTCGACTGTGGTGTCACAGACGAATATGGGCGGATTACTTTGGCAAACAAGGGATTCAACTTGCATTTTTTTCTACTGTCAATGCTGCTGTTTTATACCAAAAACAGCGTGATTCCCTGGTACGATGCGAAGTAGAATTTAGTGCTTCGCAACAACGGCTCAGATACCGTCGTGATCAACAGGCAGCGGACTCGAACATAGCTAGTAAAGCGGTGGTTTCTTCCTCGGAAGGCTCTCATAGTCCAGACGACCTTATTGAAGAAAACGATGTACCCCCGCAGATTTTGACATCGAGAAAGATTCGATTGTCGAGAAATTCAAGTATGTGCCTACGGAAGAGGATACTACTCCCGATGCGCGCATCCAAGGACGTTCTCGGCGTACTTGAACTCAAAGTTTTGTTCATGTTTGCTACACCCGATCTTTCGAGTAAGGGGCACCATTCTTTTCTGTATTAGACCGCTACTTGATTATCGTTCCAGGCTTTAGAGCCCCTCGGACGAGCCACCGGTAAAACTCGTAGTGGGTCTTGTTGGTCAATCAAATACAATTAATGTTCTATTCGGGAATAAGTGAGTGTCGCCTACATGCCAGGCAAACAAACTTTTTCAAATCATTCACTTTTCTGCGACCATTGTCTTATGCGACTGTCCCATCTTCTAATTTGCAACTACAAAGGTGGCTCTGGTTTGCGATGGTGTGCAAGTTCTTATTGACCAAATGCAAGAACATACGGGGCCCGCCGCGCTTGCCACGAAATGATAACCTAAGAGTGTTCAGGAAGCATTGTGTGGATCGCCAGAGTCATTTAACAGACGAACTCATGAAAAGGGGCGCCTGTTACGGGCACAGATACATATATTCCTGCAGTCCCCGTCTCTTCGTCTGCTGTTTTGCCAAGTCACGATTCTATTCCGAAGGGCTAAACGGACGTGCGACTCGGGAAACCCTCGCGCTGGACGATCAGTGTTTTGCACAAAACGGCTCGCTTTCATGGTGCCCGTTTGTGCAAGGGCCTGCACTTTCGTTCAATGTCGTTGAATGATGTTGCAACCTATCTGTCTACGGACCTCACAATGAGGCTATCGCTATCACCCTCGGGAGACAAGCTTTCGACCTTCGCACGTCACTGCATCGCCTCGTTCAACGTCATTGAACAATAACGCATTCTATCTCTCCGATCATTACAAGTGGCTTGGGGAAGTAACAGCCCTGGTCATCATCTTGCAGACAAGCCCTTGATACTTGGTATCAACAAGTTGCAGATCCTCTCTGTTGGATTCACCTAGTCGAGAGAGCTGGGGGTGTGCGATCAGACTAAATCTGTTGCAGTTCCTGAGTATCTTGACTCGGACGATGGAGTGGTCGGTCTCGCTCAGCGTGGAAAGTATCCGGGACAAAAAGGTGTGTTGTGGAAAGCAACGTCATACTAGTCCCCTGTTCTCATGAAAGCAATAGTAATGGTCAAGGTGCTGCGTGCAATCCTGCCGGTCCGACGCGAGGACACGCTCCTGGGCCAATACGTGGCTGCGAACGGGAAGTCGGGCCACCTGGATGACGACACGGTGCCAAAGGACTCTGTGTATCTGACATTTGCTGCGACTGTGCTCTGGATTAAGAACCCTAGAGGTGGAACTGTCGTTTCATCCTCAAGGCGGGCAAAGGTGAGTGGATGCGACGAGCAGGGATTTATTTATTGACTGATTGTGAACGCAGCGCTGAATGAGGCCAAGGTGGAGATCCGTGTGCAGCTCAAGGGCGTGACGGAAGGGATCTTTGCCAAAATTTCGCGCAATGAGCTGGTCATGCGGATCCAGCTGTCGGAAGCGGTGTATCTGAATCTGAATCTGAACACGAAGACGCCAGGATACATGTTTTGCGTGATTCCAACGGAGATGTGCTTGACATACACTGGCAAGAGGTGTTTCGCGGACACATTCCGAGGTACTGATTCTATGAGACGATGTGCTGGATGTGGCATCGAAGGTGGGTGTTGATGGGAAGGGATTGCATGGATGACGGCTGACTGGCGGGGATAGATCTTGACACCGATCCTGCATAATCCTCCTCCGAGGCCCATCCCCACACTGGCACATGTTCCCGTCTCCGCGCGACCTACCTCATCGCACCCACAACTCACCTGCGCACAGCACCTGCGCTCTTACAACTGCCCCATCTCAGTCTGTCCCTCTCGGCAGTGCTCCTTCACTCTCCCGCCATACCTCCTCCTCTCGGGTCCAATTCTATACCGTATCCTTATCCACCTTCAACCTCACCAACGAGGACTCTCCTCTTTCGCTCGACGTCAGGGTCAACAACATACTAATCCACCACCTCCGCACCACAAACGCCCCTCACGATCCCCTCAACGCCTCCGCCACTTCCGATGACCACTCCCTTGCGTCCATCACCCCCTCGTGATCACAGCCCGACCCCGAACAGGACCTGTTCAAGAAGGTTCTCTCCGCAGAGCTCACTTGCGAGATCTGTTTCGTGCTCCTCTACCAGCCTGTAACCACTCGTTGCTAACACGTATGTTCCCTCCTCTCTCCTTCATCTCGCTCTCACCTCTCCACAGACGTTTTGTCCAAAATGTCTCGAGCCCGGTTGCCCCTTGATGCCTCTGCACTCGTCTCGAAAAACCCTCCCCTATGTTTGGCGTGCTCCGTCGCGCTGCCCCTCTCCCTGGCCACGGTACGAATGACACCGAGTTCACCACCATGCTCAAAACCAAGAGCGTTCAGATCCTCCCCGATGGCCGTCGCGTGGTCGAGAGACGGGAAACCCACTGCTTTCGAATGCCACTTACCTCATGGTCGAAAGGGTTGAATTACGACGATGATCTCGCATCATGGGCAGCCCAAGACGATGATGACGGTACTCCTTCGTCCTCTCTGACGCTGCGTGCGTCGATCCCCTCCCTCCTCCATCTTCCGATTTTGCTCACTCGAATACCACCGAGTTGCGTTTCTCCCCCTTGCTTTCGACAGCTTCTTCTCTCATCAGTTTCTTTCCACCCCGACACTCTTGGCAACGTGTTACACATTTCTGGATCCACTTTGTGCGGCACCAGACCTTGGGTCGTCCAGTGACTAGACTAGGCAAAATATCTTCGATTACTCGTTCAGCATCTCACCACTTCGCCATCTCTACCCAACATCTGCAGATTTTCGGGGACCTCGCTTCATTGCTATCAAATAATGTGTATTCCATTTGTTTCCGCAATCGGCATGCAGCGAAAGTGGTCGAACCGCTGCAGCGAGGTCTGAATTCCGGAACCACACCGCTCTGAGTCGTCTCCGTTCCCCTCTTGAAGCCGTCATTGCATCGGGCCAGGAGGGAGAGGCCCTTGCAGACAAGATTACTCGAGTGTCATCAGAAATACATACTTCTCTCTTCCTTCTGCGGCATCTGATACCTCAAGTCGGGTACGTGTGTTATTACCTTCCCTTGATTTGCGTGATTTTCATTGTCGACCTTTCAGATTTAAATGGACGATGCGTATCATCGGCTTCATGCTGGCATTCTTACTCATGATAGCAAATTTTGTGAGTACATTTGGGACCCGGAGGAAGTATCGTTGATGACGGATAACACAGACAATGGAGAGACACCTTCCCCCCGTGAAAGCAAAGGATAGCGTGTTCAACTTGACGGCACTCAAGAATCCAGCATACGCTGTTTACTGCATCTCTGGAGTCTTTACGTTCCTTGGGTTGTACACTGGTAAGTTTGTTGTCTTCCGTTTTGTTCATTTTCGAAGCGTTCATGCGAGATGCATGACTCACGCACGTCGAACAGTGTTGACTTACATGCCTGTGAGCGCCATTCAAGCGGCGGGCATCGACTTTGCATTTTATTATGTTGCTATCATCAATGGCTCCTCTGCCACTGGCAGTGCTTTTGGACGTATCTTGGCGGGATCCTTTGGGGATAGGATAGGTCAGTGTTAGCCTGCAACTTACAGAGCGGGTGTCTCTGATCTTATGCTTTGACAGGTGCGCTCAACGTCATGATCCCATTCACCATCTTGCCGGCCGCCATGACATTCGTATGGCCCTTTGTAACAAGCCAAGGTGGGCTCGTCGCAATCGCGGTGGTATACGGGTACGTTGGGTTGTACACTGGTAAGTTTGTTGTCTTCCGTTTTGTCGACCTTGAAGCATTCATACGGAATGCATGACTCACAGTCGAACAGTGTTGACCTACATGCCTGTGAGCGCCATTCAAGCGGGCATCTCGAGTGACTTGGCATTTTAGTATGTTGCTATCATCAATAGCTCCTCTGCTTTTGGACGTATCTCGGCGGGATCCCTTGGGGATAGGATAGGTATGAATGATGACGGCAACACGGCAGCGTCACGTTGCAACAGTGACGACGACGACGATGACGGCATCGACGACATGATGACACTGCGAGCGTTGCAACGGTGACGGACGACACATTGGCAATGACCCATGACAAGATGATGTCAGTGGCACGGCGGACGCGGGACATCAGTGGAATGATGAACGATGCACTGATGGCGGGACAATGACACGTCGCCGTGGCCCGTGGCATGGTGGTGGCGACGACTACCTTGGTGGGGTGTACTTACTAGTACTAGGAGTGACAACACAACAACTTGAATATATAAATCTGACCATTCTGAATCCTGAGTTCTGACACCAAAAATGAAATATTGTTGACATGATTGACAATATATAAAGTATAGATTTGGTCCATGACCACTTTATGATATCATTTCCAGCCTGTTCCTGGGCCATAGTCATTAGAATGAGATTAGATGATTATCTTGTGATAGTCATTTATCTCAATTTGTCAAAGATGAAGTCATGTCAATTCATGATCTTGCATGAACATTTCCTGATAAATATTTATCACACTTTCAAAATGCATATAATTTATCATTCGATATAAGTGGATATAATTTCCATGGCATAATTACATATTATTAACTGAACTATAAGGTTAAATCAGCTTTTCACTATTGATAATGAATTGTTTTGATTGAGAGGGTTGGTATGCTTGGTGATGACCAGAAATCTAACATGTGGTCAAACTTGATCATGGATGTCTGTATTTCAAATATAAATAATGCATGATCATATGTTGATATTGAATACTCATGGACCATTAGGGTGGTGATGGTTGACCATTATATGATAACTGATTATGGTTCTTTATCTGAATGATATAGAATTATCAACAAACGATCACTTATTGGTCATGAGCCATCTTAATGGTGAATACATATCAGTATAGATCATATGCCTTCACAATGAATATGAATTGTCAGTGGTTAGAAATGTCCATGACATAATGTTAGGTATGTATCAGAACTATCTGGTTGAATCAACTTAATGGGTGTTTATCAGAACCATCTGGTATATCAATTCTCTGTTATTGGTAATGCATTATTGTGATTGAGAGGGTTGGTATGCTTGATAATAATCTAGCCAGACATCCAACATTTGATCAAATTATGTCTGTATCTTACATGTGGAAAATGCATAATCATCATATGATATTGCATGGCTCATGAACCATCAGGGTGATGTTAGTTAATCATTACATGATATTTAATTACCTTTCATCATCCAGATAATATAGAATTATCAATAAGTGATCATTTACCAGTCATCAGCCATCTTAATGATGAATACATATCAGTATAGATAATGTGCCTTCAGTATGGAAATAATTTTCAATGGTTATATATGCATATGATTTCCATGAGATAATGATGGATATCTGTCAGAATTATCTGGTATATCAATTCTCTGTTATTGGTAATGCATTATTTTGATTGAGAGGGTTGGTATGCTTGATAATAATCTAGCCAGACATCTAACGTTTGATCAAATTATGTCTGTATTTTACATGTGGATAATGCATCATCATCATATGATATTGCATGCTCATGAACCATCAGGGTGGTGTTAGTTGATCATTATATTATGATTCATTATCTGTCATCATCTGAATGATATAGAATTATCAATCAATGATCATTTACTGGTAATCAGCCATCTTAATGATGAATACATATAAGTATAGATAATGTGCTTTCAATATGGAAATTAATTTTCAATCATTATAAATGCTTATTATTTGTATGGCATAATGATGAGTATTTATCAGAACTATCTGGTTATATCGGCTCTTCACCATTCCCCTGATGGGTGACATCCTCGTTATCCGGGGCGACGGAGAGCTTATCTGGTCTGCGAGAAAGGGCGTCGGGACCGGCGAGTGCGGTTCCAGGGACATGGGTGATCTTGAGATTGAAGTCGGCCAGGTCCAGAAGCCAGCGGGCTTGGCGGCGATTCAGGTGTTGGGGGCTGCGGAAGAAAGTGAGGTTCTTGTGATCTGTGAAGACCTGGACGGGAAAAGGGGATCCCCGAAGGTACTGACGCCACGCTTTAAGGGCACGAATGACCGCCAACAGCTCCCGGTCATATATGTCGTAGTTGCGCTCTGCGGGGATGAAAGATTGGGAGAGATACGAGCAAGGATGCCAATCGCCATTAGAGTCGGTTTGGAGGAGAATAGCGCCAGTAGCATCGCGGGAGGCGTCGGTAGCAATGGCGAAGGGGCAGAGAGATTGGGGAGGCGAAGGACAGGCTTGGAAAGGAAAGCTGTCTTGAGGCGGTCGAAGGATGATTGACAGGCGTCGGTCCAGATCCAAGGCTTGTCCTTTTTGGTAAGGTCGATGAGGGGGCGGGCGATGTCAGAGTAATGGTCAATGAAACGCCGGTAGAAATTGGCGAAACCCAGGAATGAGCGGACGGTTTTGACGGTGGTAGGGGTAGGCCAGGAGGCGATCCCGTCTAACTTGACAGGGTCCATAGCAAGAGTACCGGGTTTGACGATCATTCCGAGGTATTCGACTTCGGCGGTGGCAAAGTTACATTTCTCAAGGCGAAGGTGGAGGTCTAGGTCGAGCATTCGCTGAAGAACTCGTTTGGTATGTTCGGAGTGGGAGGTGTCGTCGGAGGAGAAGATAAGGAGATCGTCCATGTAGATTACCAGCCAGCCTTCCGCGATCATGTCTCGGAAGGAGTCGTTCATGAAGCGTTGGAAAGTGGAAGGAGAGTTATTCATTCCGAAGAACATAACCGTAGGTTCAAAGAGACCCTTATGAGTGATGAAGGCGCCTTTCCATTGATCTCCCTCCTTGATGCGGACGTTGTTATAGCCCCAACGGACGTCGAACTTAGTGAAAACCTTGGCTCCTTTGAGTTTATCGATGAGGTCGGAAATGAGAGGAAGAGGATAGGCGTCTCGGGTGGTGTGGGAGTTCAGATAGCGATAGTCCTGACAGGGGCGGAGTTTTCCGTCTTTCTTTTTCACGAAGAAGAACGAGGAGGCTTGGGGGGATTTGGAAGGTCTGATCTTTCCGCTGCGAAGGTTTTCTTCTAGGAAGGCTTCGGTGGCCTTCTGTTCATCGGGGGAGAGTGGATAGACCTTTCCGATCTTAGGAACGAAGGTTTCGTCGAGTTGTATGGCGTGATCATAGGGTCGAGACGGTGGCAAACGTGAAGAAGCTTCTTCAGAAAAGACGGACGAGAAGGCTTGGTATTCTGAGGGGAGAGAGATCTTGGGTTTGGATTTCTCGGCTTCAGCTGCGAGGTTGGTAGCGGTGGTGAGGCGAGCGATGAGGTTAGACCCTTTGGGAATAAAGCGAGAGCCACATCTCATTACTCGACAGAGGACCCTGTTAACCGTGGCCCTATTGAGAAACTGGGGTTCCGTTTCGAATCCAAGGAAGCGGTAGAGTTTTCTGTCGTGAACAGGGTGGACCTCGATGTGGCGAGGTGGTTTGGACTTAGAGGTTTCCCGAAGAGTTGGTCGGGAAAAATGGGCATTATGTCTTTCTAGGTCGGCGACGTGGAGATGATAGAGATCTACGGATTGATCTACAGACTCTGGGATGGTGAGGGTTTGTCTATCCCAGTCGATAACCGGGTTGGCGTTTCGAAGCCAAGGGAGACCTAGGATGACATTCTCGTTTCCACAGTCCATGATATGGAAGGTGACCTTCTGATTGATCTTGCCGATGTCCACGAAGAGGGTAGTGGAGAAGAGTATGTCGCCTTTCCGGTTGGTGGACTGATCGACGTTGCGGACTCTGATGGGTATGGGAAGACGATCCCGAGGGAGGTTGTTTCTGCGGACAAAGGCCCAGTCGATGCAGGAAATTTCCGCACCACTGTCGATGAGGGCTGAGGTTTCGACGACTTTGAGGGAGTGCGAGGGAGTTACTAGTGAAACGGGGATTTTCATAGCTTTAGACGAAGAGGATACTAGTACAGGTGCACACGTAGAGATAGGAGAGCCTTGCGTCGAACGAGGTCTCCGTTTCAAAAATCCTGAGTGAAAGAAGCTTTTCCTACGACCATTTCATCGTCATTGTCGTCCTCGATCTCTTCTAGGTTGGGCAGATCATCTTCTTCGGCCTTAGCTACCTTCCGAGTCGTTCCCTTGAAGGAAGAGGAGTTGGTCGAGAATGTGGAGCAGGAAGCGGCGTTATGTCCTGCTTTCCTGCAGCGAAGGCAGAGCCCTTGTTTGAAGCACCGCTCCCTTTCGGAAGGGGTGAGCTTAGGGATGCGGATTGCGTCTACGTCCATGGCGTTGGGGTCTCGTTCTTTGGTAGAAGTGGTGGGAGTAGGAGTAAAGGGATTGACGAAGGATCGTCCTCTGTGTTGCTGGGAGGTGAGGAATGCTCGGCGTTGCTGATCGTCGATCCTCTGGGCGTGAGAGTACCATTTAGCGAAAGTGGTGGAAACTTCTTCCATGAGGTAAATCTTTCCGGATAAGGAAGGAGGAA